>APFE030659933.1:271879-315697 GCA_000404065.3 Pinus taeda
AGACAAAGGAAGTTGGAAGACCGTAGAGAAAAGAAAGAAAGCTACAACACCAATCTTGCCAAGAAAGACGAGGAGCCAGACATGTAAAAATTAAGAAAATTGTAGGTCCGATAGACCAATTTGGTCTCAGTGGACGTTAACCATCATCATCATCACATAGATAAGGGGGTTAGGGTGGGACCCTAACATGATCACTGCGGTGAGTCAAGGAAGGTGTATGAGAGGTTCTAACACAGGTGGGTAGGAACACACAACACATAGGACATACACAACTTCTGACAGATCAGTCCACATGGATGTGGCAGTCACAACATACAAGGTAAGATAACATGCACAACACTCACGGATAAGTTTGAATGAGTGAAACAGTTGTTATAGTGAGCTTCATATGAAAGGTCTGTCTGATGTCTAGTAAAGCAGTCAACATAGACGGGACAACATTAACAACATATACAACACATTTCCATTAATAGATTATGCATTACAACAAATGAAATAGTTCAAATGTAGAAAACAGGTTAAAGAAACATGCATTACAAGTGTTAAACATTAGTCTTACAAAAGATACAATACGTATGAAAACATGTTGGCTCTTATTATATAAAGAAGTGTAAGTTCCCATCATATAATACATCCATGTAAACCTGCTAGCCCCAATAGTGAAACGTTACAACCACATCTGCCTACTCCTCCAAAGAGATGAACTAGCTTCGTGCAGTGGAGAATCCATGACGCGTTATAATATTGTCCAAGCTCTTTCCAAGATAGTCTTATCAGAAGCTTGGCTGACTAAAAGCCTATACAATGTGTTATGAGGGACTATTTATACCAAAGGGTGGGGTGACCCTTGACATTCCCCTTTGTGACAGTTCAACTACACTCATGACTCTTCACCTACTCTATGATTGTTACATCCAACTGTTGACACTTGACTTACACTTGACATGACTCAACATTACAATGCACATGTACTCATGTGAGACAACATGGCTTGAGCAAGCCAAGAAAGACATCACTGACACTCGGTTTGCTGTGATGAGACCAACTCTTTGACATGCTTGTGATGGTGAAGGTGATGAGTTGATGCCAAGATTGGTCGTCCGTGATAGTGTGCATGCACCTCATGGTGACATCTTGTTGAAGTGAACTCTTGCCTCCGTTGCAACCGATGCATTGGTTCGACACCCTTTATCCAACTCGTTTGCTAACATGCGCATGGTCTTATTGGGTAAAACTAAACTAGCAACACATTGATGCATAGTGTCTGTGCTACTCTTCAAGTGTGTGCTGGTGGTCATGCGCATCAACTTGCTGAAGTACATGTTCAACTCTAGTTGGACTTGCTTCTTGTCTTCGCCTTGGTGAGTGCGTTGAATGGATTGGATTGCATGCATGCACATAATGACATGCATGCTGCTAAATCCCTTGCATGTGATCAACAAAAATGCTCACCATGTTTGCTTATGTCAACTGTTGGGATAGATCTTTAACATGTACGAGAGCAATTTCATCCATGAGTGCATGTTGCACCCATTGTTGTTCCTGTTCTTGTTGTAACTCATTCGTTTATTTGTGTAACTTCATGTTCTTCCTTGAATTGTTGCTTTAGCACATGCAACTCCTTCTTTTTTCCATTCTCTTTCTTCATGCGACCTTCATGTCTTTCATTACCTCATAGCCTGAGTCTCCAAAGTTTCTTTCATTATCTATGAATCTACTTGATTTTGCAACTTTGTCTTGCCTCTGTGTTATCAACAACCTTTCTCTTGTATTTGTTATGTTCCCTACATTTAGTATGCTGCCTTCAGCTGTTTTTCATGATGTTTCTCATTGTGATGTTGTTGCTGTCATACCTTGATGTCCTTGTCTACGAACAACTTGATGTCTTCATAAGTAGGCAAGCTCATAGACACTTGATCGATTGCATCTCCAAGTGTGCTCTGAATGGTATCTTCGACTCTAATCTCTTGGAAACCATTATACCTGCACTGTTGAGAGGTAGATGAGCACCTGCAATACTTGGGGACATGGAAACACTCATGGCAAGAAATCTGTTAGTTAAAAACAAAAATGAACTTGAGAACTGACTTGCAACATACTTGTGTGACTGATCATGAAGGTTGCACAATTTTGGTCGGGAGGTCGGGAGACTGACTGCCAAGACTGAAGAAGGCACAGGCTGGGTGGTTGGGAGACTGACGGACTAATGAAACTACGCAATGCACAGTCTAGTCTGGCTATTGACTGCTGGGATTGCGCAATGCGTAATCTCAGCGGGCAATGGCTGCATACTTAGTGACTGCATTGCGCCATTTTCTTGGCCAAAAGTCACTGTCCCTCAGGATTGTGCAAATTAGACTTTGGGAACATCTGCTGGGTAGAAATGTGAATTTCTGGGGAGCAAGGTAGAGCCTTCCCTCTTAGGATTGTGCAATGTTGTCTTGGTGAGGCTCTTGGTGAGGTAGGGTCCAGGCAGTGCGAATGCATGTTGATACTAAGTGTAAGCATAAGTGAATGATCATGGATTCAAACGATGAATGACAAATTCAAAAAATGGAACAACATGCATGCGGGTGAGGTGAGTCATCGAATCAGCGACTGTTCACGAAAAACAGTTTCATGCATGTGACAACAATGAGATGTTGGCGAAAATTGAAACGGTGCCAGGAAAAGATAATATCATGTAAATGACAGTAAACATTCAAAGAAATCAAGCAAACAATAGTCATACAAGTGAAAACACAAAAAGCGATAGAAATGCAACACAAGGCATGTGAAGCAGGCTTACCCCAAAATAGTTGAGTTGAATGTGCCAGGTGCACCTAAATGTTATGTGGGATATGAGAGCTGCAAGGTTGATGTGAGGAATGAACTTTGCAACGTCCAACTGATGAGTTTTGATAATCATTGAGGTTGTGATACGCATGCAACAAATCTAGGGAAAGCGACACTTGGTGGAAGGTTTCTGAAATGATCCCTCCATGTAACCTCCAAATACTAAACATAGATCCTTGAAACAAGGTATGCCTTTTCATGCTACCTTGGGAGAAGCAACCCATGCATGCAAGTTTGTTTTGCTCGATCCGGGAGGGAACTAATCAACTAAATTGCACATGCAAGAGGTTGTTTGGCTGCTTGAAGGAAATGTGCATTTTTGGATGGGAGCTAGGCTAACTACCTAGGAAATTTATGCAATTTTTGGTCAAAGAAGCCAACTACTGCCTAGATTTGCGCAAATTCTAGGATGAGTAGCCCTGCTGGGGAAAATTGCATAATTCATGCTAGGAGTGTTGACTGGAAGAATCACACAATCTTGGAGCCCAACAGGCTGCCAGACAAGATTGTGCAAGTTATGGAGGGAAGGTTGGTTTCCCTCCAAAAATGCACAAATTTTTTGGGGAAGCTACTCAGCCTGCAGCTGGACCAAGTCCAGGTGAACAACCTATGAGGGGAACGCATCAAGATGTGATTGACAGGCTGCCTTTGTGCAAGCAAAACATTGAAGCTGGTGCACTTGATGAAGTGAGGCAAGCTGCTGTGAAGGTTAGAAGGTAGGCTCCAAACTGAAGCTAAGGAAAACTTTTGGAGGGTGGTTGTAGCCACTACAACAAATATGTAGATCCATTCCTTCGTTTTCCACTATTTCCTAGAGGTCAGGGTCCTTAGTTTCCATTTCACTTGCTTCCATTTTAGAATCCCCTTCTAGGTATTTCCCTTGATCTGGAATATCCATACTTTTACAAGGGTTTTCCTGACCTTCCATAATAACTTCCTTGTTTTTATTAATCTGATTTACCAATTTCTCTCCATCATTCCTTTCCTCCTCAGGCATGAATTTTAACAATATTCTAAAACAATTCTTCATGGTGTTCCTCCCTCCCAGAGTTCTTTGTTATTCTCTCTTATTATGTCACCCTCTCTAATTCGGTTTCATAAAGCCTTCATCATATTTCAGCTCCTAATTCTTGTGTTTCTACTTTGTGTGGTTCAGGGGGAAATCCCTTATCATATGCCCGTGCTCGTGGCAACGTATACACCTGAATGGAATATGTTCATAATCAATAGAATATAGCCATGTTTAATCCAAGAATTACAAACATATAACTTCCGGTAAACCTCCAGATACATCCATCTCTACACAGATCCTTGCACAAGAAGAATACCTTCCTTTCAAAGTCGCATTCCAAATCTTAACAAATTTACCCAAGTTATTACCAATAAGTTCAAGGGTCGACGATAGCCAATAATCTAGGGGCAGGTAATATAGCCTAATCCACACTGGATCACTCTTGAACATCTCTTTTTCAGGGGTAAAATTCTCCTTCCAAGGATGCATGTATAACCACGTTGAAGCAAAGAAATAAGGTTGACTATCAAACACCTGATCTTTGTCCTTAAGATTTTCAAACACCATAGTAAAAAATCCTTTTGACCCCAGGTGTAATTCAATCTCATCACATGGCTTCTAGTGTTTTAATCCAATTGAAAAGGGCTTTTTCCATTGGCCACAACCCCATGAATTTACATATGATGACATACGTACACATTCAGTCTCTGAAAGATTAGATCTGGGGGTTTGTAATAACAACCTTTGGGATCACCACTGCTTTGCGTTTGCATGGTCCATTCCCATTAGCCTAATTTCTTATTTGTTACTAATCTAACTGGTCCTTTGTTGTACCTCTTCCTTCGCCTATTTTCTAAGTAGTCGACTCTAATTGCCAGTCCCACCTACTCCCTGACTTGTACCTTATGATCCTTCTGCCAAAATTATAAAGCCTCCACAAAATCCTTTTCCCTTATCTTCTACCACATTTCTGTTGGAGGGAGCCCCACTCCCTCCCCCTTTTGACATCGTACATGCTACGTATCCTACCTATAAAATTTTCTGCAAACCCTAGCTTCCTCTGCTTGCAAATTAACTCCTTCTCTACAACCAGGGGGATTTTTTTAAATTATAATTGGTTTAATGTAATATATATGTTTTAATCATTATAAATAATGATATAAACTATTTTAGAATGTAGGTTTTCACAATCATAATTATATTAATGTTGAGAGCTTATTCTAGAACATTATGTAGTATTGCTGATGTGTCTCATGTTTTAAGTGAACACTTCACCCATCTTTAAGGACAAGGTGAAATGTTTGCCCAAAAAATCGAACACCTCATCTATACTACACAATATTCCAGAGGAAGCTCTCAACATCATGTTGATGGTTTCAAATGAAAGTGTTGCTTTGACACTACATCAACATTTGTCAGTGACTACCAAGAAGTAATGGGAATGTTATACTAGAGTTTATAGCCACATGAGTAGGAGGTTGAATTTGGGCCAAGAGTAGCACAACTCAACCTTATCGCTTGTAAAACAAGTCACAGTTGGCTAGGAAGAGTCGTACAACTCGCAACCCTGACAAATGGAAGGAAAATGAAAAATAAAACAACTAACTACGCTAACCCTAAATGCCAAATTATTTACAAAAGTAGCAAACTAATCATTGATCTAGGGTTTTAACCCTAAATTACTCTAGAGCCTTAACTTCATTTAACTTGTAAATTGAAGAAAGCAAATTGATCACAATATTGTTTTATGCAAGAACAATTAAAAACATTATATCTTCTCTTTTTTTATTAACTAAACATTCAAATACATAATATATTGGTAAAATAAGTGAAGGCATACTCCATATATTAATTAATTTTTTATTATATAGTTTAATTATTGATTACGTGTGTTTATAATAGGGAATTAAAACCTTAATCAACTATCTGATATATGTGTTTAAGTTGTTAGTTAATAAAATTTCTTAAACAACAATTAAACATTAAGGCATCGTGGCATATAAAAAGTTACTAGAACTAAAAATAAGTGAAATATCAATATGTACAAACAAAAGTAAAAAAGTATGGTTAACTAAAAACAAATGTCCAATAAAAAGTTTGTGTAATAGTTAGCACAATGTCTACAAGAATTAGGGTTTATATAAAAGAAAGTAAAAAAACATATAATTTACATAACATATTAAATGAAACACATATATTATAAAACTTATGATAGTAAAAGGGAAATGAAACAATACATTTTTATATAGAAATATAAAATTAAATTACGAACATTATTAAATAACCATAAGTCCAAATGTCAGAAAAATCATTGAGGCGAGATATGACCAAAATAGGATTTTTTTTATTACACTTTCAACATTTAAGTACATCTATAGTAGGATGGAATATGTGTGGAAAAAAGAAGGTGATGCATAGTCAAATTTAAATTGATCAACAAGAAACAAGGCAATCATATCCTGCAAAACGATCAGGTAGTTAATACCAACTTTAATGATAAAAATAGTGAAAAAGAATACAAAATAAATATCTTTACCTTCGCACAGTTGTTCACCCATAGAACTCCGCACTGACATTCTAAGAAGCACTGTAACACTCACAAAATGGGCAACATCTCAGTATGAGAAGGAGGGAATCCCTTGAATTGGGTAGTTTGCTGCTTTTGTAGATCTCCTGAGGAAAATGGATGGTCTTGATCCTCTTCGATTGACAATCGCATGAAAGTTTGGTGGTTGCATTATTTTTGTCCATTTGGAAACTATCTCTAACTTAATCAAATTTTTGTTTAAAATTTGATTATTTAGTGCATATCTGTTTGTTCCATTCAACACACATCATTTAAGTATGGTATTCCTAAAATAATAGATTTTGTATCAAATTATCTACTAATAGTAGTCACTCTTAAACAATGTTATATATTGGTTGTATATGCCACTTGTGAGTTCTTTGTGTCAAGAGCGAGTGAAGGATCCAACAGAATCTTTGCAGTTAATAGATTCTTCAACCCCTTGAACCAATTTCTCTCTTCCTCTCCCAGTCAATTTTTTCTCTTAGTGAGCATCATTAATAGCAACATGAATGAGATCCTTGAGTGTAACACCATTCTTGAGTGTTACCTCAACTTGTCTAGAAAAGTCAGATTGTCCAAATCTAAAGTGCTAATGAAATCCCAAACTAGTTTGGGAATACTATGAGAGTAAAGTGTCACGACTTTCTTGGTTGTTGTGAAAGATCAAACTTTTCTTCTGCTAGCATGCCACCCAAAAAATCTTTATGAAGTTTTTTCATCTCCCTCACAATTACATAACACCTTGTGTCGCCAAACACAAAAAATGATTTCCTCTAAAAAGGATAGAAAGTTGTGTGACTTCCTCTAAGAAGGATAGAAAGTTGTGTGGAGATGATGGGACCAACCTATGACTTATGATTTAATCACCACAATAATTATTAATCAGCAAATGATTTAATCAACGATCATATAATTAGTTTGTTAAACAAGGATTAGTGCTGATATTTTGGATTGCATTGATGTTTGTATTGATTTCTCTATACGCCAAGAGGACAATTGTCCTAGCCTCAGGTTTCCTTCCCGCTCTTGGATAAACCCTAGTTTGTTTGTTATTCTCTGTCATTTTCGTTCTGCTCTGTTTGGTGTGAGAGCTCTGCCATTTTATGGGTGATTGTAACTATTTTCAAGCTGATGCTCTGTCCACGCCGACTATGGCTTCTCCATTGGTAAGTGGGAACAATGCTCAGTGTTTATGTTCACATTCTTGTTAGCTTGGCTCTATCACTCGATTGTTGGCTTTGTTATGAGGGTTTCTCTGCTCTTTCGATGGTCTGGTGCTCACTATCTCTCCTTTGTTCCTCACACGTTCTTTTGAGATTTCTTAATGGTTCCTTTAGCTGCTTGTATGGTTATCTTGTTGTTTGATTTGTCTGCATGTTGTGAACACAGGTTGCGGCCTCGAAAGGACCCTTTCCTCTGCGTTTGCTCAACTTCGGAAAGGTATGAATTTTTTCTTTGCTAAATGCTGCATCCACAATTTTTCTTATACACTAATAGTCATTGCTCCTTGCGAGCAGGGTTTCTTGTAATGGTTGTGACCCTAGTGCGGGTTTCTTTGTCTAGCGTTCATAGTCGAACTGGTAAGTTCTTTCGGTGGTTCTTCTCCCTTGCTATCAGTCATCCATTTTCCTCCTTTAACTTTAAGGTAATGATGCTAATGCTTTGTTATGGTTTCCATGTAGGCCGTTGTGACTTCTGGTTGGATTGCTACTCAACCTATTCTTTGACCAGAACTGGTAGGATCTTTCCTTGTTGCAACTTGTTTAGTCGAGGGTTTCTTTAGTCGTTTCTTTCCGTAGTGGAGTCGGTCAACCTGGGTCTCTGTTATATCATTGTCTGGTTGATGGCAATTTGGCCTTCGAGTTCGGTTGTATTTGGTCTCACCGATTCTTCAGTGGTCTGTAATGGTTCCAGGGTTGTAACCCTAACTCTTGTTTCTCTGTTTTGCTCTTGGAGGAGGGTTTGCTTGGCCTTAGGGTCGCTGGACTTTAGAACTTGTTTATACGCGGGTTTTGATATTGTAACACTTTTTTTAGATGAATGAAAAGAAATTTTGGTGTACGGGGTTACCTCTTTGGTGAATGCTCCTTTGTGGTTGTGTTTGTTTATCGAACAACTTCGGTTGTAGCGCACTCTGGTACTTCTGTAGGTTGTCGAAATGTCTGGAACTTGTTTGCTCAGTCCTCGTGTTAATATTATGCCTCTGTCTGTATTCGATTTTGAAGTTGTATCTTTGCTTGTCGTTTGATTACTCGAACTTTGTCTCTGTTTAATCTGGAAGGATTCCTGGTAAATGTTACAGTTGTCTTTATGTTATAGATGATAGAAAATTAGATAAGAACATAGTACTTGGACAGATGGATTCAGGAATGAAAAATATATCTCTTTTTATTACACTTCTGTACTGAAAATGTCAAACCTCTTCCACACTGTGGTACCTCTGTTTTGTAAAGTTACAATATGGTTATGCAAATTGTTTGCATTTTCTTCTTCAGTTATACAATTGATAACTATATGGCTGTTTTAATTTTATTTTTTTTCGTTCTGTAGAATACAAAGATAATATATTTCTTTCTATTGTTTTTTTTTTTTTTGTTTTTTTTTAAGTAAAGACTGTAAAAAATAAACAAAAGAAAAAACCATACAACCTTGTGGCTATAACCACCTCCACCTACCTGTGCTGACCCTAAATACTTATTAACTGACAATGACATAAGACAAGTTCCTAACATTGTTTTTAATTAACAACATAAATGAAATTTAAATACTAATGAACCTCTCCTCCTTAGTTGATACCAACACCCGGTCATGGTGCCCTTAGCTGGATGCTCCTGCATCAGGAGAGATTGAAAATTTGAATTGCTCTCCCTCCTTTGCAGCTATGTATGAATCACCCTTCACAATCACACAATCATTTTCAGTGACAATTCCATAAACAACCAAATCTTTCTTGACCTCAGATGGAGCTCGAATTATAACCTCATTCACGTATCGACAAGCTAACACACTAAGGTTGCATTCATGGAGATTCATTATAGGATGATGAATCCATCTGTGGTTGTTGACTGTTTGATCAGTATGGATGCCAACAAGTATTTCTGTGTTGGACAAGAATTTTTAATACTTGTTGGGAATATTGCCTTGTCAAGAGAATCAATACTTTGTAATATCATATTTCCAAGCATAGAATTACACTTGAGCCCATATACAACTTGATAAAAGAGTCAGGGACCCGAGAATGCCTGTCATGAATATCCTTTCCATGGGAGCGAACAACCTCCACAAACCATATAGAGAAACAAGACAATCAAAAGGAGGCATAAAACTATATCCAACATAACAACATCTACAAGAATCTCCATTCCCAACTTCTGCATGAAAATCCAACTCAAGAATATATGGATCAATAAGGTCGCTTCAGATAACCAGACAGTCATCGAGTTTTTAGCTATGATTGTAGATATCTCTGAAGGGGAAGAGAGAACGCAAATCAGTCATCGAGTTTTTCAGCTATGATTGTAGATATCTCTGAAGGGGAAGAGAGAATGCAAATCCAAAATCTGCAACAATGAGTAACACAATCCAGGAGCATTGTAGGTAAATACCAAGCATATCATATGGTCAAACTCCAAAAGCTTGATCACACATTGCTTGGAGGGTGCTTTCTATTCCCAACTTTGTCCATCAAAAACTTCAATATACATAGTCGAGGGTGCCTCTTCTATTGCATCAATTTCAAATATTTTGTGTCATTATGTTTCAATATGCCTAGCTTCACTGAGCTGGTACGTATCTTTCCATTGCAAGTAAAAACCATATATGGGTCGCATGTGCGAGTCATTATACCTAATCCTATATATATATATATATATATTATATTAATATATAGATAGTATATATATATAGATATATATATATATATATATTATATATATATATATATATATAATAATATTATATATATATATATATATATATTATATATATATAGATATATATATATATAATGGATGAATGCGTGTATATCCCATGGCTTATTGGGGAGGTACATTACATATATATGGATGTTGGTATCACTTTTTCAAAAACAAGTTCCTCCTGAGTAGTCCGCAAGTCGTTTGGGTGACCTTAGGACTTTGACATGGGTGCTCATGTGATTGAGCTATGAAATCTAGGCCATAGATTTCTTTTTTGAATGTGATAATAGTAGGCTCGAAAGAAAAAGGCTAAGGCACAGGCTAAGATATATAAAGGCACCCCTTTAAGCATAGAATAAAAGAAAAAGGCTAAGGCACATTTTAAGATATATAAAGGCACTCCTTTAAGCATAGAATAATAAGCTCAATACTCAAATATTCTTAATTGCGACCTTGAAGAAGAAAATTTAAGTCAATAGCATGAATGTATGGAGAAAGAAAAAGGCTATGTGATATCAGTAGGCTCCAAAGAAAAAGGCTAAGGCACAGGCTAAGATATATATAGGCGTCCCCTTTAAGCAAAAAATAATAGGCTCAATACTCAAATATTTTTAATTTGCAACTTTGAAGAAAAAACTTAAGTCAATAGCATGAACGTATGTGGAAAGAAAAAGGCTAAGTTATATAGAGGCACCTCCTTTAAGCATAGAATAATCAGCTCAATACTCAAATATTATTAATTGCAACCTAAAGAAGAAGAGTTTAAGTCAATAACATGAATGAATGAATGAATGTAGATATGGATATTCAATAACATAAATGTGGATATATGTTTCACAAGGAGGGCATTTTACTTTCTTTTTGATAGTGTGAATTTTTAGAGACTTTGCAATGAGGGGTAAATTCCCTCCTTATTTTTGACAATGCTAAAGGAGCTAGGCATGCAATTCTTCGTCACGAACTTTAGATGAGGGAAGGGAGTCTATCTTTTGTTTTGATTTCACCAAGGTTTATGATAGATAATTTAATGAAAATTAAATTAACTAGCCTAGATTTATTTTAATTCCATCTCTACCAAGTACAAAGAAGGATCAAATCTTTATTCACTTTAAAAGAGGTTTGCACTTCAAAAGATTTGATCCCTCTGAACATTATAGATTTAAAATTAAAATGAATATAAAATGGTTAACATAGACATTAATGTAGTATTAGGTTAAAATGTGATTAAAAAAACATGATAACTTATTATATATATAGTGATATTAAAATAATATTTATCTCTTATAAAATAAATTTATTTAATTTTTAATAGATTGTTTTGTTGGTTCTAAAACTGATGTATTTATTTTTTATAAAAAATATAATTTAATGTAAAAATTATAAAAATACAATTAAAGATAGGATAAAACTTAAATAAAAATAAATAATCTATCTCTTTATTAAAATTTACATAATATAAATTAATAAACCCAAAAATTCCACATCCTCCTCCTCCCCTAAAAGGGCCGAAAGGGCATTTACTAGCCACTCAAAGTTTTTATAGGTTAAGCTTTTTGGGTCACTCCCATATCATCCTCCTCTAAAAGGGCATTTACTAGCCCCTCAAAGTTTTGATAGGTTAAGCTTTTTGGGCCACTCTTTGTTGATTTGTTGTGGCTTTCACAGCTGCCTATTGATTCACTTTCTTCCTTCTTCTTTTTTTAAGCTAATGCAAAAGAGAAGATATATGTGGAATAATTTATTTTAATAAATTATTTAAATAGTCTGAAAATACTAACCCACTTTTTTCTCTTCATCCCAGGTCAACCTTTTAATAAAGTTAGAAGCGAGAAAATATGCTTTTCAGAAAGCTAATGGAAAAGAGGAGATATAGGTGGAATAATTTATTTTAATAAATTATTTAAACAGTCTGAAAATACTAACCCACTTTTTTCTCTTCATCCCATGTCAACCTTTTAAGAAAGTTAGAACGAGATGTTGGAGTTCTTGTTAGCTCCCGTGCACATTATTAATATATGTCTGGAGAATCCATTCCCTATCAATACACATGATTCATAAAATCTGCAGGTTTAGGATGAGAAGTTTGCATCTGTGGTTGATGACTGAGGTTTCAGCAACTTGATAAACAAATCTTCAACATCCTTGGCGCTCGACCATCCATGCACTTGAGCCTTTACAACGTCATAATTCTCGTGAATAAGCTTCCACAGCGGGTATCTGCCAGGAAATTTTATCAGCACCGCATATTTCTTCGTAAGAATCCTGACAAACATTAATACCACGCAAGGAACAGTGGAGACAGAAATATAGTTCAATGGTCTCACTTACTCTTTTCTAGGCAAAACGTGATCCCCATCCCTCAACTTCAAGGAAGGGCAGAAATCTCCACTCCCATCTCCCAGATAAATGAATTGTTTCTTATCAACCGATTCTCCTTCCGGGGACTTGTGCATCATCTCATGTATTGGTACTCCCTGCAAGACAAAACATCATCACCATGCAATATTTCAAAAGCAGTTATTTGCATCTAGGGAATTGAGATGCATTCCACAATCCATTCATAATTTTTATTTAGATTGCAGATTCCAAAATATTTAGGAGATTTGAGTAATAAAAATAGAAAAGAAGTCAATTCACTTTTTTCTATAAAATTTCCAGAATATTTCAAAATCTACAATCCAATTACACTCATACTCCAATCATCAATCATATATCAGTGAGGTGATTGGTCACTTCTTTGGGTGTTTGGGTATATTCATTAGATACATTATCCATTGCATCAGCAGGGCAAGCCAAAGCAGTAGGTACTCTTATTCCGATTACAAGTAGATTTTGAAATATATAAGTGATTTTTTTTAAATATACTGACAATTTTTTTCCTATTGGGATTAAAATTTGAACTTGGTCTCTATGATTATAATTGCATATATATATATATCAAATGCATATCAAACTTGAATTTAGATAGAAAAACATCAATATTTTAATTAAAAATATTGTAACAGACACTTGAATTTGAATTTGGTAACTATTATTATAAAAAAATATATACATATTAAACCATATTGACCTGCTTTAATGTGTAGCAATATATATATCATGCTCTAATGTGTAGCAATATGCATATCAAGCCCAAGTTTAGATAGATTCTCTCTAATGTGTCACAGAAGAGAAACATCAATACCTTACACATATTGGGAGGGCAGAGGGGGCAGCCATGAGGAGGCCCTTCAGTAAAGGGATGAAAAGGCTGAATCCTCAATCTCCCAGTCTCATCAACAAATGCGGGGTTCGTCTTAATTTCAGTAAAGTACTGGAGCAGGTCATGGGCTTGAAGAATAGTCTTTATGAAGAACATATTAGCATCACTCACGATTCGAAGTTCATATCTGCACAACAATAACAACCAAATAATGTGGGTGGTCTTCAAAGAAATTTAATAACCTGAAAAGAGGAGAAAGAGCAATAATATATTACAAATATCTTTTATCCGAATCCCTTACATTACATCCTTAAATTTTACTGTACAACTTTTATTCAGATTGCAGATTCAAGAACATTTATGAAATTCAATTAACTTAGTTCCTATCCATCCAATTTTTAAAATTTTCAGAAACCTGCAATCTAGATAAAAATAAAAACGAACGATCATTACCCACCCCAAAGAGAAGGCGAATTTGATTGCTCTTATCATTTCTGGATGCAGAGGAATTGTCTTCAAACTCTCTTCAATGCGGCTTATCGTCTTCCCCTGCTCGTGCAGCTCCCCCATAATTTTATCCTTACCCCACCAAACAATATACAAATTAATACTACTATCGATTGCAGAACTTAAAACTTACAAGGCATAAAGATTAGAAAACCAATAGTAATTAGTTACCATGAGAGTATTCCATGGAAGTGTAGGGATCAGAGACTGGAAGAGCGGAGTGGCTCCAAGCTGTTCGATCACCCATGGATCGCTGTCAAAGTCTATTATGGTTTGATCAAAATCAAACACAATCACAGTTTTGCTACTGATCTCCATCGTTTCAACCCAAAACTCACTGCAAAATAAAATTCAAGGTAAAGCTGTTGGAGAAGAGGCGTATCCCCGGCGGGCTTAATATAGTGGCTGGCAGTGGAATGGGCGTTAAATTATTGGAATAAAAAAACGAATAAGGGTTTGCTTTATGGGGGTAGACTGGACGTTAAAGTATGCGAATCGAAAAAGGAATTAGGGACTGCTTTATATACAGGGCAACTCATGTGGGCTTGTCTTGTCTGTAGGATTTGTTATTGTTTTTCAGGTTGGTTGGGCGTGCATGCTGTGCATGCCGCGCCATGCAATTCGTATGTGGTGTTTCGTATGGAGCACGACCATTGGCTCCTTGGATTGTGGGAAGTTTATTTTGGGAGTTTCCGTTCACATGATATGTAGCGGCAATATTATATTTTATTTTAAACCACGTAGGTTGTTGGTGTTGAGTGGAGCTGGCCATGTAATTGCAGTTGTTTATAATGAGATTTTTTGAAAGTTTTTCTGGCGGGTTTTTTCGGTCAAAATCCGGCAGCAATTTATTAGAATGGCAAGTTTGATAGCTAGTTTCTGCACAATCAAAGGGTCCCAGGGGTTTTTCAGGGTGCTGAATCCAAATATGCAGTTAAAAAACCATTTTAACTGCTAAAAATCAAGATAAATCTCAATTTCTCCCGCCACCGGAATCTCCAAAAAGTCGCATTATAGACAACTCCCATGTAATTACCATTGATGTCTTTCTATTTTAATTTTTATTGTTTAGTAATTTAGTAGTTTGATTGTCAATGAGATTTGCTTAATAGTGGATGGAATTCCAGTTACCCGAATCACGGGGTAATTATAACATAATAAATAAAATAAAATAATAATATAAATTATATTAAATTTGAAAACCATTGATAAGAAGTGATATAAATGAGATTATAAACTAGCATTTGCACCACATCCGTAAGGCAATAACATAAGAAACAATAACATAGAAGAAAAAAAGTCAAAATTTTATGCAATTTTGTTTCTTTATTGGTATCTATTTTTATTTTATGTTATGTTTTAGGAAATTGGTAATTTTTACTCACCTCGTCTCTTTCTCAAATTATAATATCTGTAAATTTACCTCATCAAAAAACCCACCATCCATTTCTTATCTTCTTCCCATCTTTCTTATCTCCTAATTTCTTTACAATTTACTCTACCCTAATTAGAACTTTAATAATTATATTAATGTATAAGATTACTTAAATTCATGTCTTCACTTTACTTTCTATATTTTTCAATTTCAATTTTATATATTTTTGGAAAAATGTCTTGAAATTTGTTGAGATGAAGTTGGAAATTCTTAACACAATCAACTATTTTTCTTTAAGCGGAAATAAATATTAAATAATAATATAAAAATATTAATTAATAACTCAAGTAATTTTATAATTATTATTTAACCAGTTTTCCATTTGATTTGAAATATTAGGTATAGAAAATTTTTATTTTATAGGAAAGAAATGTACAAAGAATTGAAAGTAAAACAATAAATGTAAATAACTCAAAACGACATAAAATTGAAAAACCAAATTAGGAATAGTTAAATTCATATAAAAAAGAAGAATTTCAATATGCAAAATGAAGGGAATTTCAATATGTAAATCTTTTTTAGTACTAAACTTTAAAAAAAATTATAATTCTAAATATTTGATCTAGTTAATAATATAATAAATTTAATACTTATCATAAATTAATATCTATTCATATTTATCAATTATTTAATTTATATAATCTTATTAACCTATATAATGATTTCATTTCCCATTAAATGAATTGGTGATGCATTGTGATTTTTGGGATTTTACAAATACATCCCCTTTCTTGGTTATCCCTAGCATTTCTATTTGACTTACGTGGAGCATTTTATAATTAGTAAAATGCTAGAGACAACCTAATAAAAATGTAAATATGCACATAATGATGTTATTGTTTATATCCACTTGTAACATGTAAAACTTAAGACTTTAACACAATCAGAAATAAGTAATATTTTTTTTTTAATTATTACCATATACTTAAATACCTAGGAGTATATGCGTTCTTTGAATAATTATTATGATAATTCGATACTTTGGCTAATTATTATGGTAATCTGATACTTTGGTTAATGGATGGCATACCATACCTGTTTGAAATGTTATTACAACACATACCATAATCTGTCATGCTCCAATATACATTGCAACTTAACTATGCACCATAAGGGGTTTGTGAAGAAGGTGAGGGGGACATCTGTCATTCATCATGGGGGACAACTAGGTACATCTGAACTGTTGTCTTTTCCGGAGCTAATCTAAAGGTCCACCTTCTTCCACAATCAGTTAGGGTATCAAACGCGTGAAATCGTGCCCTCAGTTTGGCTCATTTGCTCTTCGCTGCTCCTCATGGCCAAGCTCTGCAACTTGGCATCAAGGGCTCTGTTGTTTTGGCATCTCCCACGTTAAGCAGGTGAACCAATGTAGGTTCTTTCACCCATTTGGTTAGACAGGTCTCAATCTTTACCATTGGCAGTTCCGGCTATGGTTTATTTTTCTGGGCTCTCTCTAAACCCTCGATTGGATTGCAGGGAGCATACAGGTGACTGGTCTCTGGTTTTACGTCAGGGTTAATAGAAGGTAACCTACAGAATTTTTAGGTGCAAATGACATAGTTTCCTATTACAGGCAGTGAGCTACTTACGATTTTGTTCCTGCTCTTTAAATTATAGCTTATCCCTTCATTTAGTTTCCTTACGATTCTCACCCCAATTTGTTTTTCTATGTGACAGTCATTGCTCCTTAGACAATTTGGGCACCAGTAGCACTATTGCAACTATATCCTGACTATAAACAGGTGTTGATTTGCTTGCGGCTGTGTAGTTTATAAGTTAAGAATTGTGGGTTTCCTTTTTGTGAGTTTTGCTGAACTATTATTTAGACAAATGTAGAGCCTCTTAGCAATTTTGACCCAGAAGAGGGTTTCCTACTGGTTAACAGTGAAATTGGTTTCCATTGTCTATTTGTTTTGTATGTGATAGGTATTGCTCCTCAGCTAATTTGGGCACTTGTAGCATTAGTGCAACTATATCCTGGCTATAAAAAAGTGTTGATTTGCTTGCGGTTGGGTAGTTTATAGGTTAAGAACTATGGGCTTCATTTTTGTGAGTTTTGTTGAACTTCTATTCAGACAAATGTAGAGCCTCTTCACAATTTTGACCCAGAAGAGGGTTTGCTACTTGTTAACTGCGAAACTGGATTCCACACTCTTTTCCTGTGGGTTTATGGTATTTCATTGAATGCTTTATATATATGCTTACATAATTCTATGCTTTAGATTCTTGATGTCTTGTTGAATGTATTCAATTCCTGAATTTAGATAGTTTTAAGAATGGAAATTGCAGTTTAGTTTGGTTCATTTTATACCTAAACAGAGGAACTTGAATTGAGGTTCGAAGGGGACTAAACTCAGTAGCTGTGCACTCGATAGCCTAGTCTCAACCCCTTCGACAACCCAGTTCACCTAACAATGGTTTTTCTCCTATACATAACAAAAATTTTATTTTCCAGATCTAGTTATAGTCAATTAACTCTTATTGTATTCATTTAATATTTCGCATTCAAGGCCTTGTTTTGTTTTTATTGAGTTATCTTTGTAACGACAGTTATGATTTCAAGAACTTGGGGTTCAGGGTTAACCCTCTCGGCCATAATGTCTGTTTCCCTTCCTATTACCTATCGGCCTAATATCTATCTATGTTAAGGACTCGGTGGAGGTTCCACAGGTTGTAGGCACGAAAAATACCACCTTGTTGAGCAATGGAAACATATTTGGGTAGAGAGGTTCTAGGCCTCCAATCTTGTTCAGGCATTTCCCATTTTGCCCAGTCTTCTCTAGCACAAGCACACTTTCCTGTAGGTGATACCAGACTGGTTTTTGTTCTGCTTCCATTGTGTCATCTTTTATTATGACTGCTTCAGAGGCAATTTTCTTTTCCCTCCTATTTCATTACTGGAACCTCCCTACAAAGCCAGAGACCCCTCCCCATACCGTCCCTTCTTTTAAGGGTTACAGTTCTTGGGCATATACTAGATTTGCAAAAGTTTTATTGAATCAATACATAAATTTTGTTTAATAATTACAATATTACACACACAATTAAACTGTTATAGGTCCAAAGATTGAATTTTGTTGTGAGAATCAATCACAATTTTGTTGTAATAAACATCATTGGAAAGAAAAAGGCACAAAGTTTCAAGGAGCGACTATCTCGTGGCAAACAAAATCATTGATACAATTTAGTTTTAGTGAACATGAAACACTTTTTCATCCACAGAAAATATTATCAGATTTGAGGATGATGACAAGAAGAAAGTCTAAGATGACCTAATCATGAATTATTGAATAAATATTTTTCTTGGCCATAAATTAATTTAATCGGCTTTATGTTGCAGTGTGGATTTTTTTCCTACCAGAAAAGCCAGTCAACTAGTTGTTTCGTTGTTTAAAAGGAACAAACTTACACTCTAAATATCTCTAGATCTTAAATTAAAGCCTTAGTCTTCTCCTCTAAATATCTCTATTTCTTAAATTAGAGCCTTGGTCTTCTGCCAGATCCCTTATCTATGTAAAAGGCAAAATTTTATATATGTGACGTCTCTAGATTTTGAGTTAACTAAATCTTCTACCGGAACTTGAGGTTTGTGCCAAAGATATTGCCAGAATTCGGATATGTGTGATTTGAAGGAATTCTTTTTTGTTTTAATATGTTGTATTTTGAAATATTTTAAACAAGGATGGCTATAATGAATTGCAACCTCTTTTTCTCCCTGCACGATGTCAGCAGAGCATGGAGCTTTGTAAAATGTCGTCTGTCCAATTCATTGATGCAACACAGCAGTCCGTCCTGTTCATTGATGCAACACAACGATAGGTGTAACAGTGAATCGAACCTTAAACCTCTAGATGGAAAAATCTTTAAAAGAAAGATGCATTACTAACCATGATGCAGTGGCCCTTGTTGATGAAGGTTGCATGTGCAAGTTCATAGCTTCTATGTAGCGGGCCAAACTCCTAGCAAAATGTAGCGTTTCTCTTCAAAACATCGATGGGAGGCTGTTGTGGCCTTGCTCTTCACAACATCGATGGGAGACTGTTGCATCTCGTGACCGCAGGCCCACCATTCATCGTTGAGCTTCCACTAGTTTTTAGGCCCCTTGGGACCCTCTTTGTACTCGAATAGACATTACAATATGAGCAGTTATAACTACTTTCCCTTCCGTAGGCCCACCATTTTTGGTTGTGCTTCCACCAGTTTTCAAGCCCCTTGGGACCTTCTTTATACTCAAACAACCGTTACAGTATAAGCAATTATAACTATTTTCCTTTACAATCATTATTGTATGAGCAATTATAAGTATTTTCCTTTATTGAACGGTTGAACCTCTTTCAATCATCTAACACATAATTGTATAGTCCACAATAATGACAGGTGGGCAAGAGGAGAGTTGATTTCAAAAGGGAATGCCTTAGGTGTAAATATAACAAGAAGACATAGTTTAACTTGTAGTTTAGCTTTTATAAAAGGTGATATATATGAGATTAGAAAGAAAGAAGAAAGAAATTATTTTAACGTCCACGAGGCTAAAGATAGCCTATGGGACAGATTGCTTCTTCATCTGCTTGATGTGTTCGGCCCTTTTTCATGAAGCTTCACAATAAATGCTCCTAGCTTCTTGACAAACCCCTCACTAAATAGATTAACCCAAGAGCTAGCTGCCAACATATCTGCATAACTTTCCCTATTGCCTTTGAAGGCCTCACATTTTAAAATGAAATGTTTTTTTGTTTCCACTTTTTTGGAAGAACAAAAATGCATACCCTTTCCTCCCACACTTCCTTTGGCCTTTTCCTGTGCCCTGTTTCACAACAGAGTTGATGAGAATTAGTTCTTAACTGAGCAATAATAATTTTGGCTCTCCAAGAGATATTGGCCTCTATGTATGCTTTTGGTTGATGATTATGAGTGGGATTAAACACTTCAATATAGTAATTTTTCTTTCTTCCTAGCTCCTTATCCCAAGTACGTTTGTGGAACTTTTCCATAACAAAAGCTTTTATCTCTTTGCTGTTTATGGGACAGGCGTTCAAGCAAATACCCCATTTACTAAACCATTTGTTATTTTGCTGCATCCAAGTTTTTTTACTCTTACACAATCTATCATTAAAGACAACCTTAGGCCATCTACCCTCTTCCATTTGCTCAATTTTTTGTAAATACCTTATGACTCGCACCATAGCAATTGCTTCAATAGGAGCAGTCCCTGTTTCACTTAACAAGATATCATAAGGAACTGCACTTTTAATCTTAAATTTGTTTGTAATCAAAGGCTTCTGAATTTTCTCAATTTGTCTCCACTACATGTCGGGGGTACTGCTAGCCCACAATTCACAACCATAGAGAATCACCGGAATCACTAGAAGCCCAAAAAGAGTTTGAGTGGTCTTATAAAATATAATAAGAAGTCATAGTTTAACTTATAGTTTAGTTTATAAATGAGATAGTTTTCTTTAGGGTGATTTTTTTTTTTTTTTGTTTAATTTGGTAGAGATTTTTAAAACTTGTGTTTAAGTAAATTTAGTTTATAGAATTTTATTTTTCAAACTGCTGAACATATTTATGCATTCATACAAGTATTTTAAACAACAAAAAATCACGATTTTGATTGAAATTATCATCGAATTCTAGTGAAACTATAAGTCAACGTGTTGAGAACCAACTAGTGTGGTTTGATATTTTAAATTAAAAACAAATAAATATATATGTTGTTAAAAAAAATAGTAGTGGACACCAGGTCACATTATATCCATGCAGTGCCTACCTTGTGACCTCTGAATTAGCAAGATACTTAGCAACTAGAACTCAACCAAGTGAACTAACCCTTGGAACTGTTATTAAAAAAAATAATTATTTCTCAAAAAAACTATTTATAATATATCAAAATTTGTATAAATTAGTTATTTATTATTAAAACATACATTTGTGGATATTAAAACATTTAAAATCAATAATATATATTCAACCTATACACCATTTAATTTATTAATTGATAGATATATATATAAAATCATATTTATGATAATTTAAAAATTATGATATATATATATATATATATATATATATATATATATATATATAATATATATATATATATAAATATTATAATTAAGAATATCTAAAATTATAGTTGGAAGTTGGAACATAAGTGATTGTGATTAAAAGTTAATATAATTTCTTAAAAATATTAAATTTAGAAGTGAACAATTATAACTAGCACAACTACTTTTAATAAATGTGGTTGATATAGGCTTATAGGCGTATATCAATTATATGCACAACCAAATGTGAAGAAGAAAGAAAGAAATAGATTATTTTAATGTCCACGAGGCTAAAGATATAGGCTCATAGGCGTATATCAATTATATGCATAACCAAATGTGAAGAAGAAAGAAAGAAAGATTATTTTAACGTCCACGAGGCTAAAGATAGCCTATGGGACAAATTGCTTCTTCATTTGTTTGATGTATTTGGTCCCTTTTCTATGAAGCTTCACAATAAATGTTCTCAGCTTCTCAACAGACACCTCGCTAAATAGATTATCCCAAGAGCTACCTGCCAACATATCTGCATAAATTTCCCCATTATCTTTGAAGGCCTCACATTCTAAAGTGAAATGTTTTTTTGTTTCCACATTTCCAGAAAAACAAAAAATGCACACTCTTTCCTCCCACACTTCTTTTGGCCTTTTTAAGCGCCCTATTTCATTACGGAGTTGATGAGAATTAGTCCTTAACTGAGCAATACGAATTTTGGCTCTCCAAGAGATATTGGCCTCTATGTATGCTTTTGGTTGATGACTATGAGTGGGATTAAACACTTCATTATAGTATTTTTCTTTCTTCCTAGCTCATTATCCCAAGTACGCTTGTGGAACTTATCCATAACAAAATCTTTTATCTCTTTTCTGTTTATAGGACACGTGTTCAAGCAAATAGTCAATTTACTAAACCATTTGTTATTTTGTTGCATCCAAGTTTTTTTTTTCACATTTCCAGAAGAACAAAAAATGCACACTCTTTCCTCCCACACTTCTTTTGGCCTTTTCCAGCGCCCTGTTTCATTACAAAGTTGATGAGAATTAGTCCTTAACTGAGTAATAAGAATTTTGGCTCTCCAAGAGATATTGGCCTCTATGTATGCTTTTGGTTGATGACTATGAGTGGGATTAAACACTTCAATATAGTATTTTTCTTTCTTCCTAGCTCATTATCCCAAGTACGCTTGTGGAACTTATCCATAACAAAATATTTTATCTCTTTTCTATTTATAGGCTACAGGTTCAAGCAAATACCCCATTTACTAAACCATTTGTTATTTTGTTGTATCCAAGTGTGTTTGTTTGTTCTTTTTTTTTTTTGCACAACCTGTCATTAAAGACAACCTTAGGCCATTTACCCTCTTCCATTTGATAATTTTTTTAAATACCTTATGGCTCGTACCATAGCAATTGCTTCAATAGGAGCAACCCCTATTTCACTTAACAAGATAACATAAGGAAGTGCGCTTTTAATCTTGAATTTGTGTGTAATCAAACACTTTTTAATTTTCTCAATTTGTCTCCACTGCATGTCGGATGTACTGCTAGCCCATAGTTCACAACGCTAGAGAATCACTGGAATCACTAGAAGCCCAAAAGGAGTTTGAGTGGTTTTCCGGTCCCATAACTCTGTCTCTCTACACCTATTTTTAAAATCATAAAATGCTTTCCAACCCCCTAAAGTTCTTTTCTTTCTACAACCATCCCAGCTTAGATTTTTGTTGAAGTCAATTCAGAGGTATTTGTAATCCACAACTTCTTCTAGAATGTTGCCTTCAAAGCAGAACTTATGCTGGTTATGTTTTCTTTTCTTAGAGAAAACCACTACTTTCATTTTGTTGATATGGACTTGCATCCCCACACTTCTACAAAAATTCTCAAGGGATAGTAAGTGCTCTTGCAAACCAAGAGCCAATTTAGCAATCAGAATAAGACCATTTGTGTACAAAAGAAGCCTTATAACAAACTTGCCCAAATAGATACCATCACCCCCTTGCAAATTTAATCACTCCTCAAGCTTGTCGATATATAAACCAAAAAGGGTAGGAGACAATGGGCAACCTTGCTTGACCTCGATATCGCTTCTAAAACTTTCAGAAATTCCTGTTGAAGTTCTAATTTTGGCTTTCACCTCTTCATACAGCCTATGCACAACTGCTCTCAAATGTTTACGAACCCCAAGGTCCTCCATTCTGTGCCAAAGCTTATCCTTAGGAACCGTGTCAAACGATTTTCTGAAATCAACAAAGCAACAAAAGACTTCTTCCTTTTTCTCCCAAAATTTTTCAATGATGTGCCTTAAAGTTATACAATGATCAACTATGGAATGTTTAGGTCTAAAACCTGCTTTCCCTTTAGCACGCTTAGATCTTTCTTCTTCCCACTGGCTAATTTGATTTTCTAGCATGCTTCCAAATAGCTTTGCAAACAAAGGGTTTATCATGATGATCCTATAATTGGAGGGATTATTGATGTCACTACTCTTGAAAAGAGGTATTTCCAGACTAGTTGTCCAATCCATGGGGAGCCCCTATTGTATGATGTCGTTGAAATTTTTTGTAATGTGAAGTGCAAGGATTGTTGAGCCCCACTTTAGATATTTTGCTTGGAGTTTAGCTAAGTCTTTTTCTTTTCCAACACCCAACTTCTTGATACCCACCTGTACCTCTTGCACCGTGAAGAGTTTAGTATCAGTGTTGACGAAGGGGGAAGGGTGAACCTTGGGATCATGCTCATAGAGTTGTCTTGCATAGTCAAACTACATTATTAAAAGTGGTTGACATATACCCATAGGAGCCAATGGATATGTATTTAATATTAACATTAATATTGATATTAATAAATATATAATTATAAAATATACAATAATAAAATTATATTAATCATATAATATAAAAACGATAATAAATATAACAATTATAATGACAATTTATAATAATTATTATTATATTTTAATAATTTGACAATATTATTGATATTATAAACCAAAGGGATTATTAATATTATAAACCCAACGCATTATAAACCCCAGGAAATAATATTAAACACAAATGATTAATACTATAAACCCAAAGGATTAATAAACCAAATGAATTTATATTGTTGATGATGATGATGATTAACGTCCACTAAGACCAATGCGGTCTATTAGACCTTAAGAAGGAGAATCTAATTGTAATTATTTAGGATATTATTTCTTTGTTCAAAAAGAAGGGAAAGAAGCATACCAATATCACTATAGTTGGGCTGACTTAGCAAGTCAAGAAGACTGGAATTGTGATAGATGTTAGAGAAATGAGAGCGGGTGTGAGTAAGGGCTAGACAATTTAAAACAAAGTGCTTTTCATCCTCCACTTTCTTAGTATCATAAAGCTGAAAAATTCTATCATCCCAGGGAGTCTTGGGAGTAGACCACTACCTGGTTTCACTTCGAAGTTCATGAGAGTTAGTTCTAATCTTATAAATGTTCATTATTTTCTTCGAGTTGGTCAAAATAGAAAGATGATTCTGGTTCTCAAGGGTGGGGTTGATCACCTCCTTATAATATCTTAGCTCCCTCTTACCCTCCAACTCTTTATCATCCCATAAATTATCCTTAAATTTGGAGGTGATAATATCTTTGACACTATCCTTACTTCCTAGGATGATCACCTCATTTATCCCCCAATGGTTGAGCCAAGAATGGGCATCCTTATGCCACCCACGCTTGAGGAGAAGGTGGGGGTTTTGACTAAAGTTAGAAGCAATTTTAGGAAGTCCCTTGGATTCCATGTTGTAAAACTTCTTCTTATACATTATATATTTAAACATAGCCCTACTTTCAATAGGGCAAAGGCTAAATTCGATCAAGAGGATAGGGTAGGGGCTATTTACCTTGATCTTGAGGTTGTAGGTTATAAATTTCTTTTGGATCATCTCAATATTTCTCTAAAACTCTCTGGATATACTGCAACCCCAAACTTCACAACCAGACAGGACAAAAGGGGCGATGAGGGTCTCAAAGAGGAACCTTTTTTTACTCCAAATACAAAGATCGACAAACTTACAATTGTTTTCAAGCGCATAATAAGCTTTCTAGCTTCTAATAATCATTTTCTCAATGTTGTAGTTCCAATTAAGATGATAAGGGATGTTAATACCCCAATATTTATAAGAAGAGACATGTTCTAATAAATCATCATCATATACAAAATTTCCATGGGTGGTTGTTTTGCATTTAATTATCATGACTTTAGTCTTGTCGGTATTAACCATCATACCCATCTTGTAGCAATAGTCATGAAGAGCTCGTTGATGGTGCTGGACTCGCCAATATGTAAGGGGATCTCCCTGGTAAGAAGTCCCAATTATACCTCAGCCCGTTTGGTGTAGGAGTCCCAGAAGTGGGTGGTATGATAATGCCTTGACTGCAATTTCATACAAAGGCAAGTAAGATGTCTCTGTTAGTAGCAAGGGTGTGACAGCTGCAACAAGCTAAGGAAGGTGCATGAGAGGTTTAAACACATGGGGGTTGAGATGAGTGCACCCCTTGGAAACCTGTGATAGCACGAAGTTAAGAAGGGAACACACAAGCAAAGACGCATCACAACATGGAAGGAAAGTTAGCTAGCAATCCAAAGTGATGGTTAAACCAACAACACGTTTCAGAAAGATTCATACATACATACATAGAAAAGTCCATACATGCATGCATAAGCAAACAAATACATATATCATTTAGAATAAACCATATAGCATAGAATACAATACAACATATGCATGAAACGTGTTGGTTCTGTTATATTAATAAGTGTAAGTTCCAGTCATACAATACATCCATGTATAACCACTAGTTCCGACAGTGAAACGTTACATCCACAACTGCCTGCTTCTCCAAAGAGATATACTAGCTTTGCGCAGTGGATAAGCCAAGGCTCATTACAATACTATCCAAGCTTTCTCTAAGATAGTCTCATCGGAAGCTTGGCTAACCAAAAGCCTTTATAATGAGTTATGAGGTTCTATTTATAGCAAAGGGTGGGGTGACCCTTAACATTCCTCTTCGTGACAGTTCATGTACCCTCATGACTCTTTGTCTATTTTATGACTGTTACATCCAACTATTGACACTTGAAATTCCACTTAACAAGACATTACATTACAATGCACATGTGCCCATGTGAGACAAAATGGATTGAACAACCCATGCAAGACATCACTGACACTCGGTCTATTGTGGTTAGAACAACTCTTTGACATTCTTGTGATGGTGAAGGTGGTGAGTTGATGCCAAGCTTGGTCATCCATGATGGTGTGCATGCACTCCATGGTTACATATTGCTGAAGAAAATTCTTGCCTCCATTACATCCGAGTGCATTGGTGTGGCTCCTCCATCCAACTCGTCTGCTAGCATGTGCATGGTCTTCTTGGGTGCGGTCGAACTGACAACACAGTCATGCATAGTGTCTGTGTTGATATTCCAGTGTGTGCTGGTGGTCATGCGCATCAACTATCAATTGCATGTTCATCTCCAATCAGATTTTCTTCTTATCTTTGCCTCGGTGAGTGTGCTAATGGGTGGGATCGCATGTGTGTGCACAATGACGTGCATGTTTCTAAATTCCCTTGCATGCAATGAAAAACACTTCTCACCATGTCTTCTCCGTGCTAGCTGTTGGGATGGATCTATAACTTGTACAGGCACAGTTTCATCTATGAGTGCATGTTGCACATGCTGTTATACCTGTTCCTGCTGTAACTCATTCTCGCATC
Organism: Pinus taeda; assembly: GCA_000404065.3. Lineage (NCBI taxonomy): Eukaryota > Viridiplantae > Streptophyta > Pinopsida > Pinales > Pinaceae > Pinus > Pinus taeda. The sequence goes on from APFE030659933.1 coordinate 299,152, forward strand.
TATGCAACTCTTGTTCTTCCTTGAGTTGTTGCTTCAACACATGCAACTCCTTCTCTGTTTCGTTCTTTGTCTTCACATGATCTTCATCTCGTGCCATCACCTCATAGCCTAAGTCTCCAAAGTTCCTTTCATCACAAGTGGATCTTATTGAGCTTGCACTTTGTTCCGCCTCTGTGTTGTCAACAACCTTCCTCTTGCATTCATTGCATCTGGTGTGCTACCTTCAGTTTTTGTTCATGGTGCTGCTTGCTATGATGTTGCTGCCATCATATCTTGATGTCCTTGTCTATGAACAACTTGATGTCTTCGTGGGTTGGCAAATTCATAGACACTTGAGTGACTACATCCCCAATTGTATTTTGAACGGTGTCTTTGACTCTGCTCTCCTAGAAACCATTGTACTTTTGTTGCTGAGAGGCATATGAACACCTACGATACCTGGAGACATGGAAACACTCATGGCAAGAAATTTATCAGTCGAAAACTAAAACAAACTTGAGAACTGACTTGAAACATACCTGTGTGACTAATTGTGAAGGTTGCATAATTCCCACCGGGAGGTCAAGAGACTGACTCCCAAAACTGTGCAAGGCATAGTCTGGACTTTCAGTAGGCTGACTAACTGTTGGAACTATGCAATGCACAATCTAGCTTGGTCTACTGAGGACTAAAACTGCGCAATGCACAATTTCATTCAGTAGTGATATGCAACTAGCAAACTGCATTGCGCATTGGGGCCAATAGGAAACTGCCTCCAAGAATTACGCAATGCATGCCTGGAGGTGAATTCCTAACTAGAATTGTGCAATTTCTAACGGGAAGGCAGAGTCTTCAATTTCGGAAATGCGTTGTTCTATCTGGGTAAGGTACGATCTGGGCCAAGGCAACCCACTCCAGCCGATGGGTGACTGAAAACATGAGAAGTGTGAATGCATGATGAGATGAGTAAAAACAAGAGTGAATGATCATTCGTGAAAAAAACAAGTGCAGGATTCCAAAAATGGGGAAAGCATTCATGTGTGTGAAGCGAGCCTCCACAACGACAATCGTCCGTGCAAAACAGTGTCATGCATGTGACAACATTGAGATGTTAACAAAAAATGAAACGGTGCTAGTACAAGCTAGTATGCATGTAAATGATAGCAAGCACTCACTGAAATCAATCAAACAACACTCACACAAAGAGAAACACAAAAAGTGACAGAAATGCAACACAAGACATGGAAGGCGGGCTTACCCAAAAACAGTTGAGTTGAATGTGCCGATGACTCCTAGATGCAATGTGGGATGTCAGAGCTATAAGATCGATGTGAGGAAAGAGATCTGCAGTGTTCGGTTCATGAGTTTTGATCAAATCAAGATGTGACGTGCATGCCACAAATCTAGGAAGAGCGACACTTGATGGGAGGTTTATGAAATTATCCTTGCATGCAACCTCCATTTTCTAAAAGTAGATCCCTGAATCAAGGGATGCATTTGCATGATGCCTTGGGAGAAGAAAACCATGCATGCAAATCAGTTTTGCTCGGTCCCGGAGGGAACCGGTCAACTTTACTGCACATGTAATAGTCTGGTTAGCTAGGAGGGAAAAAAGCGCATTTCTGGGAGGGAGGTGGGATGGATTCCCAAAGGGATTGCACAATTTCTAGACAGAGTAGCTGACTGCTATCCAGAATTGTGCAATTTCTGGGTTGAGCAACCCTACTAAGATGAATTGAGCAATTTTCTCAGTGAACAGTGACAGGAATATTTGCGTAATTCTGGAGCCCAACAGGTTGCTAGACAGAATTGCACAATTTCTGGAGGGAGGGCTAGTTGCCCTCCAAATTTACGCAATTTCTTGAGGGAGTTGCTCAGCCTGCAGCTAGACCAAGTCTGGTGAAACAACCTGTGAGGGGGATGCAACAAGATTTGATGGATTGGCTATCATTCTGCAAGAAAATCACTGAAACTTGTGTACTTGACAATACAAGACATGTTGTTGTGAAAGGTTGGTAGGGAGGCTCTAAAATGAAGCAAAGGCAAAATTTTGGAGGGTGGTTGTAGCCACTACAACAGAGCCTTAAGCTACTTGTCTAGGTCCTTATGGATTTTAGCAAGAAGAATGATATCATCAACATAGAGGAGAAGAGTGATGATAATACCAACGAGCTTAGTTCCTTTGCACCCTGCCATCTCTAAACACTCCTCTAACTTATCGATGTAAATACCAACAAGGGTAGGGGAAAGTGGACACCCTCGCTTAACCTTGATATTGCATTAATATCTTTAGACCACCCTTCGTTGGTTTTAATATTTGCAACAACCGTCTCATAGAGGTGAATCACAACAATCTTCAACTCAGGAGGAGTAATGATCTCATCAAGCCTTTTCGAAAGCTTATCCCAGGGAACAATGTCAAAGGATTTTCTAAAGTCCACAAAGCAACAAAATAGATCAGGGTTACTATTGTGACATTCCTCGAAAATGATCATGAGAGTGAAGAGATGGTCGATAGTCGAGTGGTATCTCCTAAAACCAACTTTCCCTTTAACACTTTTACCGTGGCTTTCAAGCCAATGGCTAATAATATTTTCCAAATGAGACCATAATGCTTAGCTAAGATGTGGCTAATCATAATGGTCTTGTAATTAGTAGGAACTATTTTGTCCCCATTCTTGAAGATAGGCACAATAAATCTTTCTATCCAAGGCTTATGGAAGCCATGTTTTACAGCCAAATTGAGAAGCTTATGAAGATGAGGAATGAGGACACATATTACCAACTTTAAGATCTCAACTTGGTATCCTTCAATGTCTTTAGCTTCCTCCCTAGCGAGCTTATTAATCCCAGACTCAATGTCCTCAAGAGAAAATATATCTTCCTTAATAGAGTGCTAACGATGTTGTCCGTGGTGTTCAGGGAATAATAAAACTTCTTAAGATAGATGTAGCACTTTTCTAAGGGGATCGAATGATTATCTTTATATTTATGAACAAGCACATTCTGCGAAATTTTCTAGGTGCAACTTTAGAGAGGTGAATAAGATGATCTTGTTTCTTATTAATATAAGATTGCTTATTCTCTTTAATGAGAGCTTTGTATATACTAATATTTTTGACCTTTATAGCTTCGTTAGGAGTGTCATGGATAGTTTTCCTAGTAGTCTTGCAGTCCTTGTCATACCAAGGGTTGGAAGTTCTATTGATCTTGTTATATGAAACCTCAGTAGAGAACTTGTTAATTGTAGTAGTAAAATTGTGACAAATTTGATCAATATTGTTATTATAAGTCAGGTAACTTAAATCTCTATTTAATTCATTTAAGAAAAGGTCTATATTATTCTGATTGAAATGAGCATGTTTTTGGATTTCACTAGTATCCTGCATGGGGCTAGTATGCATAACTTGTTTAATGGTTAAAGACAAAAGCCGATGGTCAGAGTCAGACTCAGAATCGTTAAGAAGATCAAAGTTGGTAATATGGTTAATGACATGGGTGTCTAAAATAACATAGTTCACAACACTACTGCCCAACCCACGTAAACAAGTCATCTAGCCAGAGGAAGGCCACTTGCTAATACCATTACAAATAACCAAGTCATGGGAGCTACAAAGCTTGAGGAGCTCAGTGCCAAATAAGTTCTTGGTTCTATCTTCAGAGGTTCTCTTGAGCCTAGTATTTATGACATCATCTTCGTCAAGCCACAAGGGGTTAGGGTTAGAGTGGTTACTTAACACAATAACTTGATTGGTGGTAGTTCTAGCATTGAATTCCCAAAGCAAAAGGATATTACCTTCATTCCTCAAGTTATGAATTTCTTTTTCTAAGGTAGTGAAAGGACAATTCTTATCTAAGTTGTTTTTCTTATAGGAGGTAGAGTTTATATGGGGTCGATAGTATGAAGTTGGATATGAGAAGAAACAATGTTATTAATATAACATGCTATACCACCAAACCCCCTTCGAGATATTTCTTATTCCAAGCAGGCCAAAGAGTGAATCCATCAAGGTGAGGAACCCTAGATTCATCATGTTCCCAAGTCTCAACTAGAAAAATAAGCTCAATGTCACTTGGGATCCAGCTCAAAATATGACCTTTACACCATGGAAAACCACGATAGTTCACGATAGTTCCAGAAGAGGATCCTGAGTGATCCCAATCCCTATTTATCATTTGAAGTTTGGACTCTATCTTGAATAATAACTTTTCTATTCCTAATGATAGCCCATTTCACTTCTTTTCTTGCCTCCTTGACCTTTTGGACTTATTTCTTGAGTTCAACTTGGTCTTCTGTAATCAGATCTTCATTTATAATGATTCTAGTTCCCTTTAGGTTCTGGGATTTCATGAGTATATCTAATTTTTTCTCATTGCAACTTACCTTTATACGAATTAATCTATGTTTGTTCTGAAGTAACTTTCCTAACCTAATTGATTTCGTGATATAAGTTGTTTGAATTTCAGATTTTGTTTTTAATTGTTTTTTTACTATTTCTAATGTCTCCTCATTGTTTTGTTCTTCTATACCAGCGATTGTAAGGTGTAACGCTCTTTTATGACCCTCATGGTTGGGTTCAATCAATTTGTTAATTTCCTATTTTATGGGTTTAATATTTAATTTACTCTCTGTGTTATTTAGGGCTGGGCTATTATTTAGTTATTAAATCCTACCTTTCATTCCTTGGAGTTCATTCTCAAGTGAGATTATTCTATTTTCTAGCGATTTGTGATTGCTTTTGAGAAATATCATTAGTTCTAATTTAAATTGGTTTTCCCTTTCTTCTCTTAGTCTATCTACAGATAAAATGTATTCATAAATACTTTCTAGAGTAATTTTACTTGGTCTCTCTTTGCTAAAGGGGCACTTAGATATGTGAGGGGAAGTACTCATAGTATAAAAAAGAAAAATTTAACAAATGAGGGTGAGAAGGAACCTATGCACCTGTCGGAATGGTCAAAATTGGGGCTTGCTTGCCTTGTTGGACCCTTGCTTATTTACTTATGTGGCAAGTCTACAAATGTATTCTTATTTCACCAAGCTCTCAGGAAAGATTCCACCGAATTTTACCCTCACTAATACACGAGTTGCCCGAGAGATTGTTCAATTGCCTCGAGTAGCCTCATATTAGTTTGGCCTAATCTACCTTTAGAAAGTCACCTCTGCTACCTCAGGAGGTAGTCAAATTGCCTCTTCATGGCTATTGTAAAAGGACTGAACAACCCTAGGGAAGAGCACCAGTCCTACCTCAGTCCGCACTAGTGCAAAGAATTCGGCCAACACTGCCTCAGTTCGCGCTATCTCAAAGAATTTGTCCACAATTACAGTGCTTTAAAGTTTGCATGGTACTCTAGAAAAACTCAAGCTAATTAACACGTCGCACTCCTATGGTAATTCCACTGAACTCTCAGGAAAGATTCCACCGAATTTTTTGCACATTAAAAACTATGTGGTGATATCTGGGTGATTTAAATTCTGCAGTAATATCTCATTGGTATCCAAGGCTCATTTATAAACTCTGCGGTGATATATGTGGAATCCAAAGAGGTATTATATCCATAAAAAAATATATCATGTTGGAGGCCACACCACAGAGCTGAATCAAATCACCGCAACGAAAGATTATAGAAATCCAACCACTGGCTATGAATCTGAACCTTCATGATTCGTTGCCTCTGCAATTTTGTTACTGCTCAGACACAAAATTTCTCTTATTCCTATGCAAATGAGGAAACCACGAAAACCCTAGCGAATGACTATACTGAACATCGAGGTTCAGAGCAAGCACAAAACAAAATTGTGACCTTGTATCTATGTTCTTCGCTACTCCCTTATCATCTTACTCACTACCCCTTCCACCTGAACTCATCTGTGTTCTAGAGATCCAAACTGATCTCGGAAATACCCATCTAAAACAAATTCAGAGATTCCAAAGGATTTAGACTTTAGTCTAGGGATTTATATTAAACCCAAGAAATTTATATTATAAACCTAAAGGATTTATATTATATATTATTGATATGGAATTTATAATTTTAATAATATTATTAAATTAAAAATAGAAACGATGTATTCATTAAGATAAAGATTGGGAATTATGAAGGGTTTATTGTTAAAATTTAAAGGATTGATATATTTAAGCTTATCATCTCTTTCATGTTAGGACTATAAGGATTTTTTTTTTTTTTTTTTAATAATTTGTTTTTATAAATTTCTAGAAATAGAAATGGATAAATTTTATATGAAAATGGAAGATTGTATTTTAGTTATATAACTAAAGACTACAAACTAGAAAAAGTTGGCAAGTGTGAATAGTTTAAACAAAGTCAAAACCTTAAAATAGTTACTTCATAATTGTTTTGTTTACCTAATTTAATTCCTACCACTAACGACATGGCATGTGTATTGTTGCATTAATTGTTTTAGTGAAAAATGAAACCTACAATACATTACCATCACTAAAAATTTTAGGGAATATATTTTGTGATAATTTCTAAGTAATGGAGTTTGTTTTTATTTTTTAAGAGTTGTTTAGATCTAAATGTTTCCTAGATTGATGTGTGTCCAAAATAATTTTCTTGAGACAACACTACATATATTTATATAACATAATTTGAATAATAGATATGATTGTGATCAATCAATTTAATTTGGTATTAGACCCTATCAAGGGTAACACCCTCATTGGAGGGCCTAAGGGCATAAGGAGAGTGGAATAGATTTTCTATAGTGAATGTTTTGTCCACCATCCAATATTTTAGTGCGTGTGGTGCATGTTCCTTGATGATGTGCATGCCATTTGCGTGGGTGTTTACGAGTTGTTGTGCATGTGAATGAATTTTTGGGGATGGTGGACCTGTATCACCATGCTGAATTATAATGGAATGTTGCAGTGGTTATGTGAATCACTATCATGAGAAGGAGACAAAAGAAGCATGAATTGACTATTGTAGAACGTTATGTTGTGGAACCAATCGACTAGAGAGAGCTATTGCCAAGACACACTAGATAAACCAGTGGGAAAGGATGCCAAGTGACTGAAGAATCATGTGCATGTGAAAGAAATGGTGTCCTTCACCATCAATGACGCTTTTCCACCTCAGTTTTCAAGACAATAGAATTATATCATTCCTAGAGTGTAGCAGGCTTCGATGTTTCCTACTTTGGTGCATCATTTCATAAAATTATCCACACCACTTGACTAGTTGGACTCTTTGACAATGAATGAGCAATTTGAACCGATGGATAAAACTAGTGGACGGAGTCCTATTGTATTGAATCTCTTGCATGTTAAAAAAAAAATCATAAAATCTGTTGGGCATTTCACACTACTGTTGAGCTTGGCGAGGACAAAAATCAACTGATAATCCAGAATGCCATCAAAGTGATTAACACTACGAGAAACACCATTAGGTTCTCGTTGAAGTTGATTTTCAGTCATTTCCTTCCTTCCTATCATCTGTTGTTTTTTCTTACATTTATCCATTGCAGATTCAAACAGATAATAACAACCTACTCTAGTCCACATCCTCCCTTGGCCCAAAAGAAAATTGCTCCATTATATGTAGATTTCTCAGTAAATGGTAGATAGTGCAACGCTAGAAGGAATTTGGAGTTTGAATAGGCACATGGAAACACAACATCATTCCCAGGCCTCCTCCAACTCTGTGCAAAGGAAGTTTTTTGCATGGTTTGTAGCTTCCACTATCCTTTCCTCATGGTGAAAAGATACACTAGAAGTGATTTAAATAAATATTCAATTAATCTACATTATGCTTATGATTTGTTAATTTGGTATTTAAAAAATGATCATCTCATAGGTATTCAAGTGACATTTAGTTTTTGCCAACTATTGTCACAAATTTGAGTCTGTGTTGGAACTAACCATTCCAACAATAAACATGTTTATTTGCATTACAAGGATATAAAAACTGTGAAGATGACCTCAAATGATACTGTTTGAAGCAGCAACAAATATTAAATGATGGTGGACAAGATTTTGTGGTGGGTAGAATAATAACATATTCATTACCATATTAGTGTGTGTCACACATAATTTTATGCAAGTCTATGTTGTTGTATAGTGGTCCTTGAAAAAAATGTAATAGTATGTACTTGAGTCAGTGGTGATGTAAGTGTACCTTCATAAAGTTCGTGGTTATCTCAAAACCACTTTGTATGTGTAGGTTTATGGTAAGCCAAAAACCACTTTTTAGTGTAAGTTTGTGGTAAACCAAAAACTACTTGTGAGAGTGAAGAGAACAAGGATTCTTGTATCATGGTTGAGGGTCAAATGACAAAACGTTGAACAAGGCTTAGGGTAAGACGATAAAACCTAGACCATGGTTATGGGTAATTTGAGAAAAGCCATGATGACGATGATGGAGGGGGGTTTATAGGTACAAGTTGTTATAGCACCATTTACCACTCTTGGTATATCTGATGCTCTGATTATGGCCTAGGGAAACCCTTCCTTCCAGACTTGGTCCAAAATATAAAAAACAATGTTTTATTCCCTATACGCTACTTTTCCCTGTGATAAAAGCGTGTACACGTGGGCCATCATATATCCAACCCACATACATATGTTAAAACACTTAAAAAGATTAAATTTCCTTAATTTCGGGTGGAGTTCATGGGTTTTAGCTATTACTCACCTCCTATTGCCCGTGGCCCAACTGTTTCCCAACTGAAAAAAACTAATCTAGAGAAATATAAATAAACCTCCATGGGAAGGCCTTAAGGGAGAAAGGATGAGATATTGATACTACAGTGAGATTATCCCTGATCAAGTCTGAAGAATCCCTGTGCCTCCTGCACTCCCCAAAGCTTCAGGAAACCCTTATTTCCTTGATTATAGATATCCCCCATCTTGCTTGAGATATCCTTGTATTGTTGATGGAGGAAGATTGTTGAAGGTCGAGAAAGGATGGATCTGGAGGACGGTTCCACTTGGAGCCGGAGAAGGACTCAGGTCATATTTCTCCACCTTACTTGTAGCTTACTTCAATAAAAGGAATGCAGTTTTGTTTGCAATATGAAATATGTTTATGCATCAAATTATCTTGTAATTCATTTATGAATCTTATATTGATGTATAATTAGTCATTCATTTATATGATTTAAATTTAATATCATGAATATGCTTTATGCTTCTACTGTTGTGTATGTTCCATTTGAATAAATTTCAGGTTTCAAAAACATCCGGGTAAGGACACTCCTACACGATTTAGTAGAATAAGAATTGTTGTTGATTTCTTGAGAATTTCTTGTTGAGGTTTGTCGTCTGCTCTATTGGGGTTCTCAACCCAAAGTCCTAGGGTGGTTTCACCCATAATAGAATTGGCGACTCCACTGGGGATAAAAATCTTGTTATTCCTGGTTTGGGTTGTTTGTTCTCAATCAGGGTTTAGTTTCTTGATTGCTTTCTTTTACAGTATTGTTTGGTCCATTAGTATCCCAGGCATCAAGTTTGATCTTCTTAATCAGACATTGAATTTTTTTTTCCTAATAAAGCTTTGTATATGTTGTTTTCTTTGACTACAGTAGCATATACACACAGGTTTCTTTAAAGAAGACTCGCGTATACACGAATTTCCTGTATTAGAAATGCCTGTGCATGCTTCTGTGTCTTTACATAGTCGCGTATGAAATTTTTTGGATTGTTTTTCAAATCTTTCTGCCTAGTTAGGTCTTCTACTTGGTGGTTTATGTTGTTGTATGGTCATCTGCTATCTGGAGAATTCATTTTTCCTGCAAGCTTTCTTTTTAAAAAATCTCCTTCTCACTGAAAAGATTTGGCCTAGGATTGCTTCTTAAGAAAGTTTGTAGTTTGTATCTTGGGTTCAAGGCTTTCTTCTAAAGTTCTTGGTTGTTTTGGTCTTCCAAAATAGAAAATTGTTTTCAATTTCATTTCCAACCCAGATTTCAAGTCCTTTGCTTTGCTTCCCCTTGTTTAGTGGCCTTGTTGCTTTTCTTGCTTTTTGAGAGTCCTTTTGACAAGTTTGAAAGTATTTCTTTCTTGACCTTTTTGTCCGTTTGTCGAAATCTTTTGCTGCTACTTCGGTCAGTTTTTACAAGTTCGTAGTCTTTCTTGTTCAAGTTTTATTCATTTTCGAGTTTATAACTTGTGAGATTGAAAGACTCCTTGTGCCTATTTATTGATATTTTGACTTTTAGTAGTACTTTTGTGAGCTCAAAAAGTTGTTTTGTTCCCTTTAAAAGAAAAAGCTCAAAAAACTTTGCTTTTGTTTTTCTTTTTCCAAGTTTTTGGTTTTCGGTTTCTTTTCTTTTTAGTGTTGAAAAACAAATCGAGATCTTTTGTGATTTGTTCTGCTTTCTTTGAAGAGATATTTGTGTTCAATTTTTTTCCCTCTTCATTTTAAGTTGGCTTATTGTCTCTATAAAGAGTTTCATTTTCTTATCAATGTTGTTTAGGATCTTGCATCATCATTGTAATTTGCATTAGGCTAGTTTGCATTTTAAGGCATTCTTAGTTTTTTTAGTTTTTGGGTGTGTGTGGATTGCTTCAGAAAACAAAAGAAAAATATTTTGCTTATATATAGGTTTTCATAGAACCTAAGTAGAGATCAATCTTCATCGAAGAAAATGGCTACATTCATATAGTTAGTTTTCTATTGATTTCTTTTGTGTCATAAAAACATCATCAGTTTTACTCTCGTAATTCCCCCTGACTTTAAGAACAACTATATAAAATCAAGGGATTAATAAAATGAACTAGAACTTTTATTGTTGTCATTAAAAAAACATCAGAAAGTTTAGGTTCATTAGGGCCTTGGATTAGGTGAGTGGAGATTTAACTCTCCAAGGTTGCTCAAATTACAAAACGTAGAAGTTGAATAAAGCGTGAAACCTGATATCATTAGAAATATTGGGAAAGCTTCGTGACTAGGAGTTAAGCACGAAGGAGAGTGAAGACAAGGAAGAGAGATACCCCCTCTCCAACTGGTTGGATCCCGCTTCACGACTGTTCCACCCAGATTTTGATACGAGTTGGTATCCATAGTTGCCTTTCCTAGGGATCGCATAGGTGGCTGCGGAGGGGAATCTCATGGCACCTGAGGCTGATGTTGCATCACATTCAACAGTACTTCTGGAGGGTACCCTTGCGAAGATTGGGTGCTTTCACTGGAAAAGGCTGTTGTATGGAGGTCAGCGTAACTACCTCTGATACCTTCGCTAGTAAGCCTGGGGCATAATTACCCCAGTCTATTTTCGGAAGGCTTTTGATTTTGGGTTTCTTGTATTTTGGTGTCTGGTCCTAATCACCCAGAGTAGAAATACTTGAAAGTTGTTTGATTGCTTGTATCTTTAGGGACTTTTAGAGAGTGATCTTTGCTCCTAGTTGGCCTAGCTTTACAACTTTTTCGAGTCTTTAAGTAGATTTCTTAAAAATAGTTCAAGTAGCTGATCAACCAGCTCGTCGGTCTAGGAGACTTCATGGGCTATCACCTATGAATCTTGAGCCTTCTCCTCGAAGGTGTAGGAGAAATATTGCCAGTGGTTTTCAAATAGTGGCAACAGGTGCATCATAGCTTGACCCTCCGGTTGGAGTCATTGATTCACAAGATAGATCGGGTATAAGTAGAGAGTTAGAGAGGAACACTCCAGTTCTTTCTCGAGTCCTCTTCCAAACGGAAGATGATATCGAGGTTGAAGAGCTTTCAAAGTTTATTGTGGCTCCTAATTATCCTATTCCTCCTAATCATCCAGACATTTTATTATACGTCGAAACTCCGACCAACAGTGTCACGCCCTCAAGCCTACGATAGTCTTCCAACCGTGCTAAGCGAGGTGCAGCACTACCAACTGTTTTCTTTTCACCAATACTTACGATTGTAGACTACGCCTTAACAATCCATACTTAGTTTTATTTTCGTTACCAAGTATTATTAATGTGCCTTTATACCAATGAACACCCATATATATTCATTATCAACAACATTATATAAGAGAAACGCACAACAGTATAAAGGGAGGGGCAACTCCCTGCAATATGAGTCTGCCCGATATCAATATATTATACAATCTTCACTTTTACAAAGTATAGACTAAGTCCTTGGGAAACCCCAAATTTATACAGCCAAATTTCCAACTTTGGCAAACTCGGTTGCCCAGCTGATTGGCACCTCCACATGGTCGCCACACGAATCACCAACCCGTCGTTCGCCTTGTCACACATATTCCCCAGTTTGCACTTCATTTGGTCCACAGACGCCCAAACTATGTACACCTGCCCACATGCAGTCCCACTTGCCAACCCTTGGCAACTGCCCAAATCGTGTGAAACAGCACGTAGTACTGCCTGCCCAACTCTATGACCTCTGGTTCCAACCTTCGTCTCTACCGCACCGTCGTGCACGGCACGCCCACACCCAGCCGCCCATCCGCACACCCTCACCGTGTCGACCAACTCTTCGTTCGGCAGACGCCCTACTTGGGTCGCCTGTCATGCATGCCTACATGGACGCCCTCCCTCGGCCGCCCGTCGTGTACGTCTACCCAGACGCCCTCACCGGTCACCTGCACACCCACCCAGGTCGCCCGTCATGTAGCCCTGCATGAACGCCCTCCCTCAGGTCGCCCGTTGTGCAGCTCTACACGGGCGCCCACCTGGGTCACCCGTCGTGCAGCCCTACACGGCAACTCCTCCAACTCACACTTCCGCCCCTACCTTCGCACTGCATCCAAGTACTGCGTCTAGAGAAGATGATCGATGAATGATCGATGCCAAATGAGAGCCAACACTCTACAATATATATCAAGTTTAGGGCGAAGTCTTGTTGCCCAGCCGACTTGCCCAAAGCTCCCTACTCATCGCAAAGTCACCCAAAACGCACTTCGAATTCTTCACACTCATAGGTTGGCCTCCACAATGTTAAACCCATGCTCCACGCCATATAAGTAGCTCACTCCCTTCTCACTTGTGCGCATTATGTCATCACACACTCAAGTCGTGAGCTCACACCTATGCTGGAGCTGCAGGTCGTTACATCCTCCTGCACCTGAAATCATTGTTGTCCTCGACAACATACCATCCTGGTAGCCATCCACCAAGATCATTTGTATCATCCATGATGTCAACTCCTCCACATACTGCAAACATCTTTACGACATATGTAGAACCACTATCTCCATCATGTCTCGCCTCGGCAACCATCCATCACCAAGATCACCATACCAAGGTATACACCTATCGATATGTCATATATCGGAAATCATCTCAATCCATGGCTATCGACCACCTTGTCACAATCTCCACATGCTGCTCTCCATCGTGGAAGGCTGGTCCCTCCATCTCAAGCTACATGCCCACTGCAACATCTCATGTCGAACTCATCATGTGTCGTCCCATGTGAACTGCTGCCATGATACTCTAACAAATGCTAATACATCTCTGAACACTGCTAGCCCCCATGGCTTGAACTAGTCGGATGGCCACTCCAACTGTCACGCTTAAACCATGAGAATGCACATCCTCATGCTACCATCAGTTGTTTCTCTGAACATCTCGTCACATCCTGAACTCGATCAAGAATCCATCTCCATAAGTATAAGCCATGCTCAGGTCCATGAAGTAGTCCTCATCTCAACTGCAACATGCTGTCCATGATGTCTGGTACTAATGTGTTGCATGAAATCAGCCACATCTATCCCAACATCATCCATATGTGTGCCTCCTCAATATGAAGAGACCATATCATCAACCTCCAACTCTCGATGTGTCACATCTAGGTCCATGAAGTAACCTCCATCATATCTGCAATGTGCCATCTCAAGTCGGCCATAGAAACAAGCATACACCTGTCTCATCTATCCATGTGTTGCCCATGATCATAGATCAAACAACTCCCATGTGTCAAAGGTGGTTGAGTCTTGGCTCAACCCATGCCCAAGTGTTGCCACCAAGGAATCATCATCATCGTAACTCCATCACTCCAAAGTGTCTCATATCGATCCTCCACATCAAGTCACTCTTTCAAGCCACTCCCATCCATGTACTTGAAAGTATGCACCCCATCCTGCATCAAAGTCTCTGACCTCAGCTCCTCAATGCATCAGATCCTCCAAGTCCACCATCTATGAAGTCCCCCTAGAAGTCACAACCTCATGTCATCATGAGCTCCATGAGTCATCTCCAACCAACATCTCAGCAAGCATACAAGTCTTGGCCCAAAGGTCTTTGCAAGATTCCTTAGCTCTCCCTGTAGTAGGAATGCCCCATAGTTTTCTCACAACTCCATCCAAGTCCATGGTCTTGTTGTACAAGAGTGCACAACCTCTCCATCGGCTCGTACATAAAACATCTCCATGTCACACTAGCAAATCTACCTGCACAACATCCCTGCTTTGGCACTCCTCATTGGATGCCCATAAGTGACATCTCTACAAGTGCTCCCGCATAATGTCCCTGCATAAGATTGCCATGCTCCATCTCCCCAGCCTGATGTCCATGACTAAGTTGCTCATATAGTCCAACCAAGTAGACTCATCACAACAATCGGTCATCCTCACCCAAGTCGGCAATCTTCGGTCTAGTGAACTCGGTCACCCAACCATATCATCATCACATGAGTTTCTCCATCATAGCTCCCCCACTAAAGGTTCCACCAAGACTTGCTCTTGGTCTCGGCCATGAGAAGTCCACCCAATCAACTCAAGTGTGTGCCCTCCAATTTGTCCATGAGTCATGTCGGGCACTTAGCCAATGTGACTAAAGCATGACCCATTCATCCACAAAGATCATCATGTTCCTCCCTTGTCACGGGCCTTTGTACCTTCTACCATGAGGTCACAAACAACCCCAAAAAGTTTTGCAACAATCAACAATCATTGCTTCTCCATACAAGGTCTCATCATAGACATCCATGGTAAGATGCTCCCCTGCATCGACAAACTGACTTTGCCCTTCCCTGTATATGGTCCATCTACCAAATGCTCAAGTGAAACACAAGTATCAATAGTACTTACATCATCATCATGAGGTTCCTCCATATGAGTATCCTCATCCATCCATGTCTGCAAACTGCACGATCCTGGTCCAACTTGATTGATCTCAAGTTCATCCTCCATCATGGTCATGTCTGCAACATCTTCAACTATCACGGCTTCCTCTTCCTTGTCAGTACAATCTGCAACTTCATCTTGCTCCATTGTCCATTCAAGTTGAAGAAGCTCATCTTCAACATTATTTTCCGAGACTGCAAGCTTATCTCGAATCCGAGGATTCTCCTCTTTCATTCGCTTCAACTTGTATAAGGTAAGCAAGAGCTTCCCTTCGCATTCTTCCAAACCTACCATGCCTTGTTGTTCAGATTGGCCCAAGCATTAAGCTTCACCCCTGCTAAACCTGTTCACCAACTTCAACAATTTCCTTGCAACCATGAACCAGCCCTTGTTCCACTGTCACTTCTTCATCAACCTGGATATCAGCTCTGATACCAACTGTCATGCCCCCAAGCCTACGGTAGTCTTCCAACCGTGCTAGGTGAGGTGTGGCACTACCAACCGTTTTCTTTTCACCAATACTTACGATTGTAGACTACACCTTAACAATCCATACTTAGTTTTATTTTCGTTACCAAGTATTATTAATTTTCCTTTATACCAATGAACACCCATACACATTCATTATCAACAACATTATACAAGAGAAATGCACAAGAATATAAAGGGAGGGGAAACTCCCTGCAATATGAGTCTGCTCGATATCAATATATTATACAATCTTCACTTTTACAAAGTATAGGTTAAGTCCTTGGGGAACCCCAAATTTATACTTAGCCAAATTTCCAACTTCGGCAAACTCGGTTGCCCAGCTCATTGGCACCTCTGCACGGTCGTCGCATGACCCACCAACCCATTGTTCGCCTTGTCGCACGTCTTCCCCGGTTCACACTTCGTTTGGTCCACAGACGCCCAAACCCTGTACACCTGCCCACACGCAGTCCCACTTGCCAACCCTTGGCAACCGCCCAAATCATGTGAAACAACACATAGTACTGCCTGCCCAACTCTACGACCTCCGGTTCCAACCTTCGTCTCCATCGCATTGTCGTGCATGGCTGTTATAGCTCCAAATCTCACTATTATGGTTTGTGATGCTGTACTCATGGCCTAGGACAACACTTCCTTCCAGACCTGGTCCAAAATCTGAAAAACAGTGTTTTATTCCCTGTACGCGAAATTGCCCTGAGTTAAACGCATGTATACGCGGGTTCATATATACCAAACCCGCGTATATGTATTAAAACACTTAAAAAAATATAAAACTCCTTATTTTCGGGCGGAGATCGCGGGTTTTACCTATTGATCACCTGTTAGTGCCCATGGCCTCAACTGTCCCCAACCAATTCCTAACTAAAAAACTACTTTGGAATTGGTATAAAAAGACACTAAAGGGAAGGCTTAAGGGAGGGGAGAAGAAAGAGAAAGGTTACTATACTGAGATTTTCCCCCTGATCAGGTCTGAAGACCCTTGTGCCTTCTGCACTTCCCCCATTTGTACAGGAAACCCTTATTTCCTTGTGATTTGATGTTCATCCC
>APFE030659933.1:315717-327093 GCA_000404065.3 Pinus taeda
CGTTACCAAGTATTATTAATGTGCCTTTATACCAATGAACACCCATACACATTCATTATCAACAGCATTATACAAGAGAAATGCACAACAGTATAAAGGGAGGGGCAACTCCCTACAATATGAGTCTGCCCAAAATCAATATATTATACAATCTTCACTTTTACAAAGTATAGACTAAGTCCTTAGGAAACCCCAAATTTATACTTAGCCAAATTTCCAACTTCGGCAAACTCGGTTGCCCAGCTCGTCGGCACCTCCGCACGGTCGCCGCACGACTCACCAACCTGTCGTTCACCTTGTCGCACGTCTTCCCCAGTTCACACTTCGTTTGGTCCACAGATGCCTAAACCGTGTACACCTGCCCACACGCAGTCCCACTTGCCAACCCTTGGCAACTGCCCAAATTGTGTGAAACAGCATGTAGTACCGCCTACCCAACTCTACGACCTCCGGTTCCAACCTTCATCTCCAGCGCATCGTCGTGCACGACGCGCCCACACCCGGCCGCCCATCCGCACACCCTCACCGTGTCGACCAACTCTTCGTTCGGTAGACGCCCTACTTGGGGTTCCCATCGTGCACGCCTACATGAACGCCCTCACCTGGTTGCCCGTCATCTACGTCTACCCAAACGCCCTCACCAGTCACCCGCACACCCGCCTGGGTCGCCCGTCGTGTAGCCCTGCACGAACACCCTCACCCAGGTCGCCCGTCATGCAGCTCTGCACAGGCGCCTGCCCAGGTCACCCGTCGTGCAGCCCTGCACGACGACTCCTCCAACTCGCACTTCCGCCCCTGCCTTCACACTGCGTCCAAGTACTATGTCTAGAGAATATGATCGATGAATGATCAATGCCAAATGAGAGCCAACGCTCTACAATATATATCAAGTGTAGGGCGAAGTCTTGTTGCCCGACCGACTTGCCCAAAGCCCCCTACTCATTACAAAGTCACCCAAAATGCACGTTGGCTTCTTCACACTCATAGATCGGCCTCCACAATGTTAAACCCATGCTCCATGCCATATAAGTAGCTCACTCCCTTCTCACTTGTGCGCATTATGTCATCGCACACTCAAGTCGTGAGCTCGCACCTATGCCGGAGCTACAGGTCGTTACAAACAGGCCTTCGAGCCCAAGTTTACATCAATCTATTCCTTCGATGACCACTGTTAGAAGCATGGCATCCATGACAAGTGCTACGAGAATGCAAACTCCTGTATCTGTACAAGGAGGAGGAACAATTTCTATACCTTCTGTTACTCTTAGCACTGCTATATTTATTTCTACTTCCATTCCATCATTGAGTGGAAGTTCTCAAGCTATTTCCTTTGGCATTAGTTTTTTCCCTTTTGGAATGCCGACCAGCATGATTCCTCTAGTTTTGTTGAGTATTCCATCAGCTTCCTCCACATCCATGGTGAGTGGATCAACTTATTTTCAGGGTTTCCTGTTTAAGGGTGTTCATATACCACATTCCAACCCAACTGTGGGATCCATGCCTTTTTCCTTTTTAGGTCAAGGTTATAATCCATTTCAAAATTGGAAAAACCCTGCAGTTAGTGGGTTGGGAGTTGGGAATCAATCTTATTTTGGCCAACAAGGGAATATTTCGTATTCTTTTGTCACTTCTTTTCAAAACTTTTCTCCCTATACTAATGCATGGAATCCTTATCAGGGGCTTTCTGCTCCTTAAAACACTTCTTTAGGGGGTAACTTTACTAGTTACGAAGGATTTTCGATAGGAGTTGGTCAAACTCTAAATTTTACTGGACCACGAGGGGCTCCTTGTGGTTCAGTTGGGTCTACAAATTACTTCGGGCAACATGGTGCCTTCACAAATCTAGGTCATTCTTTTCAGAACATTGGGAGTTTCACCTACACCAAGTGGAATCCTCAGGGTCCACCACAACTCCCTTTTCTGGCAACGTTAAACTTGCTAGATCTTACTAAATTGACGAATGATTCGATTAGGTATAACTTGGTGTGGCCTCTGGTCCCAACCAAACTTCCCTCCGATATCCCAAAATTCCAGGGGAAGATGGGTGAAGATCCAAGTGACCATGTAACCACCTTCCACTTATGGTGTTTGTCCAACTCCCTGATAGACGATTCAATCAGTTTGAGATTATTTCAACATACCCTAACTTGAAATGCAACTAAGTGGTACATAAAGCTACCAGGGGGCACCTTCATTTCTTTCAGTGATTTGGATACTATCTTTTTGAACCATTTTCAATTTCCTATCTGATATGATGCCGAAACTGAGCTTCTAGCTAATTTCCAACAAGACCATGTGACTCACATTTCAGATCATATCCAAGAATGGAGAATAATGAAGAGGCTAATCAAAGCCGATATCCCACAAGAATTCGTTCTCGAATGGTTTCTTAAATCATTACAACCTGAGATCTCTAAGGACGTGTCCCTCTCCGTTGTTTTCACTGGAGAGTAGGCTCTTTTCAGGGCCTAGAAGTTAGAATTTATCTATTCTCAGTCTGGGGTTCTTCACAAAATTCTCCCTGACGCTCCTAGATCCAAGGTAGATATAGACAAACTGAAGCTAGGTCCCCATGCAGATGAGCTAGTCAGATCAATTTATGTAAACACGGTTAACCTACTAAATCAATTGCAACAGTTGTCTTTACAAACTTCTTCCTCTATGCAGACATCACCATCCACATCTACACCTTCTAAACCTACATATATAAACATCGTTCAAACTTCTAACCCCAGAGGAAATCAACAATCCAATGGAAAGAAGAAAGGACAAGGTAGGAAGAAGAACAAGGATGGGAAGGGAAATGCAAACAAACCTGGCAATGATGTCAGAGAGGGTAAGAAAGAGTCCAAGAGAAAGGTAAAATTTCCATGCAAGTTATGCAATGGGGATCATTTGACTCATCTCTTCCCTAAGATCCAAGATGCTCAATAGTTATTAGTGCAGTAGGGGTCTTCTAGCTCCCAGGTTGTTCTCACTAACCCTTTTCCCCAAGGGCAGCAATTACTTGCTGGTGCAAATTCTAATGTTGGCACCCCAGCAGGGGGAAACCAGGAAGAGGAAAATTTGTCAAATGTCTATATGATGAGCTCACATATCGATGCTGCTACGCAATCACATGATTATGGTGAATCAAAATCATCTAAGGCTAAGTCTGCTTCCGGTGCTTTAGAGCCGCCCCATATTGAGAGGCCCTCTATTGATTCTGTACCTTATATGTTGAAAGGCTCCACGAAGTGATTGACCATTAACCCTAATGCTAGGGCAGCCTAAAACCACTCCATTGTAGAAGATCTAGCTCAGAGTCCTTGAGTTATGTCAGCATTAGAGGTAGTCCAATCATTCCTTGCTCAAAGGAGTGCTTTACACTCTGCAATCGGAGCAGTGGATCCAAAAATTTCTCTTGTGATCACTTTTGATATGTCAAACATTAGAAAGAGACTTCCCCATCATATGACTTTCCAAATAAGGTCTACAATCGAAATAATAACATCTTTCAAACAATTATAGATGAGGGAGATTCCACATGTGTGATATCCATGTCATGTTGGAAGGCCATTGGATCACCTCAAGTTGTTCCTTCACCGACTCTATTAACAACATTTGATGGACATTCTCATGGACTGCATAGGATTATTCCAGGCTTTCCCAATTGTGTTGGGGGAAAGGTGGTAAATATTGAGGTAGAAATTGTCGATACGAACCTAGATTACAACCTCCTCTTAGGCAGGAATTGGATTTACGAGATGGATGCCATAGTATCATCATTATTTTGCATCCTTTGTTTTCCTCATGAGGGAAGTATTATAAAACTTGATCAAATGGATTATTCTATGGGTGATTCTCACGCATCCTCTGACTCTACTGTTCCAATAGTGGACAATTCTAGGCAACCTATTGAGATTTTAGGATTTGGGATGTACTCTTATTTTGATGTATAGTTTTGATCTCCTTGCTCCTTCAGCTAGAATCAATGCTATTTCATCCTCTAGGGGACCTTATCAAAGAGAGTTCTTTTGAACTCATTATTTTTCAGACCCTTGGCCTTTACCCACATCTACCACCACATTAGATGGAGGGTAGGTAGGTGGAATGTCATGTCCTATGTCTACAGTGGAAATTGCTTATCAGTTTATTGTTAACTCTGCAGACTCCCATCCTACTCCTTTCTCACCAGAGGATTTAGATGGAGATGTGGCTTCGGCCTGGACCCTCAATTCAACTTCAGCTCAAGATTTCTTAGATACAGTCTTACCATCTAAGTAAGAAATTCTAGAAGAAATGATGGGTGTTGATAGACGATGGGATGATTTACATCATTGTTCATATTTCCTCCCTCATTTGCGAGAAATTGAGCCAAGTTTGTCCAATCCATCTACTAGTGATGGTCATACAGTTTTAAACCCTTCGGCCCTAGCATAGTTTTCTATTGAAGGTAACATGTATGTTATCTCACGAACTATACCTGTGAACATCTCTAGGAATCCTAACATAATTGAAAATGTCTTCATCGAAGCTGACTATTCACCTAAAGAAATTCAAATTTACACCGATATCTTCAAAGAGTTTCGTGATGTGTTTTCTTGGTATTATGAGGAAATTCCTGGAATAGATCCATCTATAGTCTAGCATGAGATCAAGACATACGAAAATGCTAAACCTATTCATCAAAAACTTCAACCCGTCAATCCTAGAAAAGCAGCAACTATTAAAGCTGAAGTTGAAACGCTGCTTAAGGCGGGCTTTATATACCTCGTTTCTCTGACTGAGTGGGTCTCTAACCCAGTCCCTGTAGATAAAAAGCAAGGAATGATCCGAGTATGTATTGACTTTAGGGACCTAAATAAGGCTTGTCCGAAAGAAAATTACCCCACACCCTATATTGATCAAATTATTGATGAATGTGCGAGTAATGAAATTTTTTTCGTTCATGGATGGATTCTCTAGCTACAATCAAATTACTATATGTCTAGAAGATCAGCACAAGACCACCTTTATTTGTCCTTGGGGTACATTTGCATAAAAAAAGATGCCTTTTGTCCTTAAAAATGTTGGAGGCACTTTTCAACAGGCCATGTCTTATGCTTTTCACAACATCAAACATGTTATCGAAGCATATCTAGATGATTTAGCTGCTTGTTCTCGAAAGAAAATTGATCATTCTAAACACTTTTGGTTGATCTTTGAATGGTGTCATTTTTATAAAATCCAGTTGAATCCAAATAAGTGCATTTTCGTTGTCACATCTAGTCAGTTGTTAGGATTCATCATATTGATAGAGGTGATTCGTGTTGATCCCTTCAGGGTTGAGGAAATACTTCAGTTGCCTCCCTCGTCTTCCATTCGTCAACTTCAAAGTCTCCAAGGAAAGGAAAATTTCTTGAGGATATTCATAGCAAATTATGCCGAGATTACAAAAGGATTTATGCATTTTCTTAAGAAAGGAGTCCCATTTTTTTGGGATTATTTCGTGGAATGATCTTTTGATGCTTTGAAAAAAGCATTAACTTCTGCTCCATTATTGAGTTCACCCGATTATAGTAGAGACTTCCTTTTGTATCTCGTTGTAGCAAAATCAACCATTGGTATGTTTCTGGTTCAGGAAGATGATGCTTTCTATGAGCATGTAATCTACTACCTAAGTCGAGGCTTGCTAGGCCCTGAAGTACACTATTCTCCCATCGAGAAATTAGCTTTGATAGCTATCCATGTTGTCTAGCGGCTTCAACATTACATTCTGCTTCGAAAAACATTCATCTTAGCAACCGCCAATCCATTTCAGTTTGTCCTCAGTAGGCGAGTGATTGGGGGCAAATATAATACATGGATTGTCATTTTGCAAGAATTATATCTCGAATTCATGTCGGCTAAATCTAAGAAATCTTTAGTATTTGCAAATTTGATATCAGAGCTGCCTTGTGAGGAAGCAATTATTCATGAGGAAAATTTTCCCCATGAAAATTTATTTCTCATTTCTTCACAAGATCCTTGTTATGGAGATATCATTATATATCTCCAGACTTCGAAGTTTCCACATGCTTCCTCCAAACATGAGTGTAGAAAGTTGCGTCACCTCGCTAAGAATTATGTTATTATAGGTGACACATTATATCATTGCAGGATTGATTCAATCCTTAGGCATTGTTTGACTTTGGAATAATCTAAGTTAGTTCTTAATGATTTCCACAATGGAGCTTGTGGCAATCATCTATCGGGGCTTCCAATAGCCCAAAAAATTTTGCGAGCAGGCTACTTTTTGCCTTCAATTTTCAAAGATTATATTGAAGCGGTCAAAAGATGCCATCCTTGTTAAGCCTATACATGGAAAATGTGTGTGCATCGAGCTTTGTTTTTCCTTGTTATCATTGTCGGTCCTTTCACGAAGTGGGGCATTGATTTTACTACTTGTAATCTGCCTTCGGTAGGGAATGACAAGTACATCATTGTAGCCGTGGACTAATTTACAAAGTGGGTTGAGGCCATGCCTATTTTCAAAAATGATAGTGAAACAACGACCTTGTTTCTTTTCAATCAGGTTATTTCACGATTTGGTATCCCTAAAGAGATTGTCAATGACCATGGCAGTCATTTGCAAAATCAACTGATGTCTGAAGTAGCTGTCAAGTTGGGTTTCTGGCAGGACATTCATCTTCATACTATCCTCAGACCAATGGGCAGGTTGAAGCCATGAACAAGTCCCTTAAAATCATCC
The DNA here is from genome assembly GCA_000404065.3 of Pinus taeda. Taxonomy (NCBI): domain Eukaryota; kingdom Viridiplantae; phylum Streptophyta; class Pinopsida; order Pinales; family Pinaceae; genus Pinus; species Pinus taeda. The sequence goes on from APFE030659933.1 coordinate 322,430, forward strand.
TACAAAGGACGATTGACAAAGCTCGATCCAATTGGCACATCATGTTTTATCCGGTACTTTGGGCATACCGAACGTCAGCTAAGACTGCCAATGGTTTTACTCCTTTTCAACTAGTTTACGGGTTGGAATCTATCTTTCCTATTGAATGTGAAATTCCTTCTCTTAAGCTACTTGTTGAACTTTTTCCAAAGACTTCTAGTCTCGAGGAATGGCTCATTCATTTGGGTCATCTTGATGAGCAACATCGGGATGTCACCATAATAAATGAAGCCAATAAAAAGAGGGTAAAAACTCAATATGATAAATTTGTCTGCCCTCAGAATTTTTCTGAAGGTGACCTTGTCCTGGTTTATGATCAAGACAATGAAGCCCTGGGGCAAGCAAGTTTAAATCTATGTAGTACGGTCCCTTTATAGCCAAGAGAGTTTTGAAAAAGGGGGCTTATGAATTAATTTACTTTGAAGGAAACAAGTTGGCAGAGCCCAGAAATGGGCTCTACCTTAAGAAGTACTTTGCTTAGGCTTCGGCTGAGAACTTACTTGTGTGTATATATTGTATGTTTGTACATATCTATCTAGCATTTTTAATGATGTTGACATTTTTTATCTTATTTGGGTAGGTATTGATGGACGATTCAATATATCTAGGATTCATCGATGGTGTGAGTAGGCATACCCGGAACCTTGCTTCTGCGGCTTGGGTGATTTATTATCCATCTAGTCAGTTGATGGTTTCAAGAGGAGTATGTATCGGTCCTGCTTCGAATAATATTACCAAATATACTGCTAGTATTAATTTTCTATTTGAAGCAATATCTCTTGGTATTGATTCATTAGTGGTTTATTTAGACTCACAACTGGTGGTATCTCAGTTGAATAACACTTATCGGGTACGAGATCCCTATTTGTATCGCCAATTTTTGAGAGTGAGATTGTTGCAACGATCATTTTTTTTTATCACATATGTCCACATTCCATGATTAGAAAATTCATTAGCAGATTCTATTGCTAATCAAGCATTAGATTGGCATATAAATCATTCATCAAATTAAAAAACATAAAAAATAATCAAAATGTCATCTGAATATATCATAAAATCGTATGTATATAGATAGAGTGTTTGTGTCCAAAATAATATACAAAAAATTGGGACAAAACACCCTACAAAATTTAGGCTTATTCCCATCATCATGTCCAATCAAAAAAAAGATCTGATCATCTATCTAGCTGGCTCAAGATGAGCAACCATAAAATAAACAATGGCACTGGCTACCTGCCAAAATATCCGCACCTAGTCCCGTGGTACTCCTACCATGCGACGCTGCATCTCCTCAAGTAGATCCTCTATGGCTATCACGGGTACTTGGTGATTCAGCCTCACCGAGTTCCTCTAAACTGCATGGAGAAATCTCTCCATCTCAGTTGCAGCCTCTTCGGCATCTCTCCCACGACTCCTATGTCTGGGAAATCTATCAGGTCTCACTGGTCCCACATATGAAACATGATAAATATATTTTGTAAGTGTCTTGTTTCATCAAAAATGTTTTTAAGTTCATTAAAAAACAAAAAAATCTTAAAAATTAAGAAAATGTTACTTGTGGCACCCCATGTTGTATTCGGTGGTAACACTAAATCTGGATCTCCTCAGAAATCCATCCCAGCATAGCGGTAGTCATTGACTTTGATGACTTGTTGATCCCACCATGCGAAAAGCTCGTCGTCAAAAGTCGTCTTGGGCACATTGCCACCCCCAAGGCGTTTCATCAGGCTAGCCCATCTACCCATTCGTGGATCTCTAGGGATGTTGATAGTCGATAATACCATGGGTTGAAGCCCATGTACTTTCCGAAAGAAGAACAAGCATAAGATTGTGCCATATCCAAAATTCTTTGTCTGATCCTTCTGAATGGAGTTCAGTTGGTTCTTCATATTGGTCAGTAGAGGTGTGCACCAATCAAACACTGTGGTGAGACATTCCACTACTAGGCTCATAGATACTCGTGAGGCATGATGTAAAGCAGTAGAGCCATTTACCCTGGCAATGGTAAATAGTAAAATCTTCAAGGACAAGCTCTCTACGTGTTTGATTGGAATCTAACTTCCAATATTTTCAAGATGACCAGGACAATATATGTGGACATAGTCTTCTACAATAAGACTACCCCTCGTCCTGCCAGTCGAATGCACCACCTCTCCCCTTCAAGAAAGACTGGTAATAAAGTATATATCTTAGATCTCAATCCTTATGGGCATCTGATTGATCATGAATGTGTCATCCTCTGCACTTAAGTAATGAATCAAAATCTCAAGCAATCGTGTGTTGCCTTTCATATTTGGCATCTTAAAAAAATTTAGCAAGCCACAGCCTCTTAAAGCATCCAAAGCATTTTGGTCCTCCATTACTTGATTATCTATAGCACTATGCTCCCTTTCTCAATAGGTGATGGTCATCCTGCCCAAAAAAATATTTCAAACCATTAGATTTATGTTTTAAAGTTTTTACTCACGCATAAGCAGGTTACCTTTTAACACAATCATGTGTAGGGCCCTCGTATACGCGGGTTACCTGTATTCAACCTGTGTGTATTCAGAGTTGAAAATTTTGACATATTTTGCTACAGTCAAAATGTGAAAAAAACATTTAAAAAGTATCACAAATAATTACAAGTAGGATATAAGGATTACCTGGAAGTTTTGGAGTGATTTGAATGGTTCAATTGGTTGGAGGAAGCTTGTTTGGGTTTATCTCCACAACTCCTTGCTCAAAACACAAATGACAAAACTGTGAGTCCAAAATTCCTTATATAAGTTGAAAAATAAAAATTATTTTTTCAAAAATTGATTTTTGTCTCATGGACTTTTTGACCTTGTGGCTTGGAGTGTCGAGAATGGGTTGTCTTTTCAAGAAATTTTGGATACTTCCTTGAGACATCATTTTGGTCCCATGACCGCAGACCCGTCATGGCAGATATCATTTTCTTACTGGCATATAGGTTAAAGAATACCACTTTTCGCTGCATTTTGCATACTAGCCTCCATACTGCGATACGTTAGCCATAGGGTCGACCCCATTGTATCTTGATTTGCAAACTATTTTCACTCGCCGAATTTAAAAATCATGATTCGATGGTAGAGCCAACCTTTACATGGGCATCTTAGTTAGATCCTCACTGACATTGGCTGCCCATGCTACTATATTGAGTAGGCTCGATAGTCCTCTTTAGTCCCGCCATGACTTGTGCATTGGAGACTCATTCTCATTATTTTGTACTATTTTTTGGCCTTATACCCTAGAGGCTCCTTTGTGTTGAGTTATATTGTAGCATTGCATATTGACTACTTGCACCTTTTGAACTTGATCCGACTTCACTTGGACTCATGTTTAAGCCACTCGTTGACCATGTCTTATGCAAAATCAACCTTGCAATCACTTAGCCTCTACAACTTGACACACCCTTATACCCATGGAAAGAACATCCCTTCAAGTGTCCTTGACCAGTTTTCCACCTTGCATTGAGCATAGGAATGTTCCCCTCCCAGGAACTAGAGTATTTGCTTTTTTGACACTCGTTCTTTCCACTGTACTATAACATTCTTTTATTATTTTTCAAGCTTCACATAAAATAAAAAGACAGAAAAATTATATATTCCAAAAAGAGTGGGAATGGGACATTATTTCCATATTTTGATGGTAGCTAGAGTCAGTTGTGTCACCCTTGAACAAATCATTCAAAAGAAAGTCTTTCCTCCATTTGGGTGGGCTTTAGTTTGACTTAGGAGAGCCTTAACCTTGTTATCAAGTCAGTCCTCCTCTGACTGGTTACCTCTTCCAATCATATGGAGAGTTTTCTTATGCCTTCTGCATGACAGACTTATACAAAGTTATCATATGATGCCATGTAGTCATAGTTGAGTTGTGCTTTTGTTCAAGGGAAGTAAACCTGAGTCAACCTCTCTGCAGTGTCTCTTGACCTATTTTTCAATCGGTCATCCATGTTTGTCAATGTCATGTTTGTTATCACATCAGTTTTATTGGTCATTTTCTTGTCCCGGTTTGAGAAGGTCTCCATTTAATTCTTACTAGCAGGTCTTGTCCTTATCGACTACGACAAATTTCTCTGAGGACAGATCTAGATCTGCACCCTGGCCCTATTTTCATTATTGATAGGTCACATTGTGCTCAGCATCGATCAGTATCATGGGTCTTTGACTAGGTGGTTTCCCTTGTGTTCGACATTAGCTTTCATTATCACACATTGGGATGCGTGCAGTGCCTTGGTTTCCATTTGACCCTATTGGTGGATTCCTCGCCTTTTTGTCAGCTTTCATTATTGGTTGGTTCATAGGGTTTCTATTGTGCGCTAGCCACATCTTGTTTATACCGGAAACGTGCTTCAGTTGGGTTACTACATCTTTGTTCATCTGATTCCTTCCTCATTATTGGCCTACGGGTTACACTCATGCTAGATTGATGAAGGATGCCTTAATGCCTTCCTTCGAGCGGATCTTTTCCCATCAACTTCAGCTCATTTTTTTAGGAAATGGATCTAGAGTCCATTTGGCAGTACCTTAGGGTTTGTAGTCATCAGTGGTAGATTACTTCACTATCAATAGTGGGAGAACATCATTGTCTCCTGATTAATAGATTCTTTCAAGTGTTCGACT
>APFE030659933.1:328979-347050 GCA_000404065.3 Pinus taeda
TATGTTGCAGTTCCTTACAGTGACATCTTATATGTTGGCACCCGAGTTGTGGTGTAGTACCATTTATTCCATCATGTTGACTTGGTACTATTTGGATTAGTTTCTTGGCTTCAGTGATCAGCTCTTTATATGTGATATTCAGACATTTACTTTCTTGATTATGATCATATGACCCATTATGTATTTTTAGTTCCTTTATACATGTATGCATATTGGATCCGCTTTTGTACTTGACACATGGAGATGCTTTACTATTTCTGAGCATGGGTATTACTGCCTCAAACAATAGTTTCTTTCTGATCTCTTTCGCTGGCTTGGCAGGCTAAATTATAGTGAACTCCTTCTCAATCTCAACATGATTCCTTCCATGCACTTAATACATTTTAGCCATCATGTACCCCTTCTAACCTCATATATTAGGGGGCATCTGTTATAGCACCATTTACCACTCTTGGTAGATATGATGCTTTGATTATGGCCTAGGGAAACCCTTCCTTCCAGACTTGGTCCAAAATCTAAAAAACAATGTTTTATTCCTTATATGCTACTTTGCCCTGTGATAAAAGCGTGTACACGCGGGTCAACATATATCCAATCTACGTACATATGTTAAAACACTTAAAACAATTAAATTTCCTTAATTTCAGGCAGAGTTCACGTGTTTTACCTATTACTCACCTGCTATTGCTTGTGGCCCAACTATTTCCCAACTGAAAAAACTAGTTTGGAGAAGTATAAATAAACCTCCATGGGAAGGCCTTAAGGGAGAAAGTATGAGATATTGATATTATAGAAAGATTATCCCTGATCGAGTTTGAAGAATCCCTATGCCTCATGCACTCCCCAAAGCTTCAGGAAACCCTTGTTTCCTTAATTATAGATACCCCCAATCTTGCTTGAGATATCCTTGTATTGGTGATGGAGGAAGATTGCTGAAGGTCGGGAAAGGATGGATCTAGAGGACGGTTCCACTTGGAGCCGGAGAAGGACTCAGGTCATATTTCTCCACCTTACTTGTAGCTTACTTCCATAAAAGGAATGCATTTTTGTTTCCAATATGAAATGTGTTTACGCATCAAATTATCTTGTAATTCATTTATGAATCTTATATTGATGTATAATTAGTCATTCATTTATATGATTTAAAGTTAATATCATAACTATGCTTTATGTTTCTACTGTCGTGTATGTTCCATTTAAATAATTTTCAGGTTTCAAGAACATCGGGAGAAGCTGAGGGTTTGCACCCTGCAGGATCTACCCAAATGAAGGACATCCATGTAAGGACACTCCTACATGATTTAGTAGAATAAACATTTTTGTTGATTTCTTGAGCATTTCTTGTTGAGGTTTGCCCTATGCTCTATTGGGGTTCTCAACCCAAAGCCCTAGGGTGGCTTCACCTATAACACAAGTGCATGTACATAGATGTAATGATTGACTCAAACCACATACATGAAGGACATATTAGTAAACTGATGGTTGTAGCGGCTGGGTACCCATGCATTCCAGTAGATGATTTTTCTTTCATATGGACGTCGAAATATTTTTTTATCATGTTTGTAAATACTAGATTGGACCACAACTAGACTTTGATGATTGTGATTGAGACAAGTAGTCATTAAGGGGGGGACCTAGAAAATATAATTCCTACTTGTCTTAGGTGTGATGCTTTTTAAGTAATAGAGTTGGGTGAAAGCATGAAGCTCGATTACACCTTTTGGAAACAACAATGCTTGGGAGGGGGGAAAATAAAATCAATTGGGCAATATTTTAGCCCTCAATCGAGCTATTGGAGGGCTTAAATATTGCTTGATCGAGGTCTTATGTAAGTCATCGTTACATAGGATCTTGATCGAGCTATTTTGTAAATATTCATGCCCAAAACAAACGGGGACTATATGGTTGGAAGGACTTGATCGAGCCCTTGTTTAACTACATCAAAAGCTAGATCATGTCACAACCTGATTAAAAATCCATGTAATAAAGTTAATAAAGGAAAAATAAGACCAAGTTCATGAGACATGTATTCCAAGTTGAATGTTGGGAAAAAACATAGTGATGGGGTTCATTAGTGATGAATAAATGGCTATGGTAATTGGAAAAGGAAAAGAGGCATTAATTGACATTTATTTATGAAAATAAAAGAAAATAGGAGAAAAGGAAGGTGAAAGGTCACATAATTTCACGTGAAGAAAATTGAAGGAAAAAGGGGGGAAATGAAGAAAATAGAGGCCTCAATGATAAAAAGGCTTATGAGGATCAGTTCATAGCTTTTGTCAATGTCATAACCTTTTGTTAGTTTTAGCTTAGAGATCTCTCTTCTATTCTCCCTCTGTTGAAAATAGCAACAAGAAATGTTAAAAATGGAATCCAGAAATTCCAATTTAATTTGTCCTTGAATTAAATTGTGAATTAAAATCAAATTCTATTCTCATAGCAACTTGTAAATAGTTAATTAAGTTTAATTGACTTAATTAACTTAGGAATTTCAAGTTGGAAGTCTTTTGGAAGTCATGTATATGTTCTCCCTAAGTTTTAGGGGTCTAATATGAGTTTCAATTGAGTTGGAAATTAGATCACTGAGTTTACTAAGTAAAGTTTAGTTAAATTAGTTCTAAATTGTTTTTGGAACTAATAGAGGACTAACAGTTAGTTGGTGCACTAATGCATCCACTAGTGCTACTCCAATTAACTGAATATTTCCTCGTGAGAAACTCATGCATGTCAGTTCAGAGAAAGACTCAATTGAGACTAGAGTGTTGGGATGGTGTACTATCAGTTGTATGATTTACTGAGTTGTATAGATCATGCATGCAATCAGGAACTAAACCTATTGTGGATTGTGCATTTTTGTATGCACTAGATTGCCATTAATATGGGTTACTCAACCATAGGAATTGTGCAAGGAAATAGGGGCTTGTAGAGCAGGAGAAGAGGCTAAGGTTTGGCTTGAGCTTGCTTGTGATCTAGGAGATTGATTATACTTGTGTAGGGATTGTTCTTGTGAGAGCAAGCATTGTATTATCATCTTGGATTTCTGATTTAATGCAATATAGATAGTGGGGTTTTGAGCTGTGGCTTTCCTAAGATACTTATTGTTTTATGTGCCATTTATTTGTCTTCCTCTTGCTATTATTGTTTTCATCGATATATTGGCTTTCATTGGTTGATAGTAGAAGTATATTCTTATCCTGTGCTTTAGTAAATTGCATGAGCTTGGGAATCTACAGGAAATAATTTCTAAATGGTATTAGAGCTAATAACAATATACTAGAAGATATTTCAAAGTTTTGAGTTTTGGGTTACAGGTGAAATTCGAATTTGCAATACATACTTTGGGATCGACAAATGGTGTTCTACGGTTTGTAGCTCGAGTATGCCTTGGATGGCAGCTCGAATTATATAGCCTGGAAGGATAGAACAGAGATCGTGTTGGAGGATAATGGCTTGAAGGAATCCATTAATTAAGAAACTCCTAAGCCATCAACATCGGATGCTTAGAATCTGGTCGAATGGAAGAAGTGTGTGGCAAAGGGCGAGGTAGATAATCCTTGAGGGATTTCGAGACCACATTGTCTCGAGTCTCCATTGGAAGGAAACTTCACATGCTATGTGGAAAGTATTGAAGGAGATTTTCTAGAACAATAGTGACCATAGGAAGTTGGAATTGAAAGATAAACTTCAAAAAATCAAGATGGAGGCGGGCCACTCAATTCCAAATTACTTGATTAAGTTCACTCATTGTCGGGATGAACTTGGAAGTGTTGGAATCAATGTTTCAAGGATGATATGGTGATTATTTCTCTTCTAGGAATTCCAAAGAATTAGCATAGTTATTAGGACTCTATCAATGGTTGGGATAAGCTGCCAGATTGGGAATAACTGTGGTTAGATTTAATACAGGAGGAGATCAGGAGGAACACCAGAGATGGGACCTCTTCCAAGGAAGTGGAAGAGGATTGTTCCTTAGCATGTAAGGAAAACAAGGCCAAGTGAAAGAAGTCCCAAGGTGAGGAGGGTGGAAAGAGGAAGGATTTGATGAAAGTCAAGTGTTTCACTGTCACAAGCATGAGCATTATGCCAAGAAGTGCCCACAAAAGAAATCTAGCAAGAAGGAGTCGAAAATAGCGATAGCAGGTGAAGCTCTAGCTTCACAATTCAAACTTGATTTCACTCTCATTGCATGCATGGACAACACTGTCATGGGAGGTGTGTGGTATCTTGATAGTGGTGCCTCATTCCATATGACTGGGAATAGAGATATATTTAAGGATTTTGAGGAGAAAGACCTCAAGTAGAGCATAGAGTTCAGAGATGACGAGAGGTATAGAGCTACTGAGATCTGTATGGTTACCTCTCAAAGGGAGTCTGGATCCCCTCTCAGGATCACAGATATGATGTATGTTCCAGAACTAAATAAGAATCTTGTTTCAATCATGGTATTTGAAGACCATGGCCATGATGTGGGTTTTAGTAAGGGAAAGGTTTTCCTTAGACACATCACCATGGGATAGGTGAAACAGATCGCTTCATGGGTTAAGAACTTGTATGCTCTTGATGTTCAATATGCATGCAAAGCCTTGAGGATCAAGGCAAAGGTTAGAGACTTGGTGGTTGAGAGGGAGAGTAAATTACCTCTTAGCATGCAACCCCGGAAGAATCACTCTCAGAAGAAATCTTAGACAATTGTGGAGCAGCCACAATTGGAGAAGCTAAGAGGAGACTGAGTAGAGAGATCCACTCAAGTAGATAAGAAGTTGTCTCAGACAATTGTGGAGTAGCCACAATTGGAGAAGTTGAGAGGAGACCGAGTGGAGGCATCCACTCATGCAGATACCTCTAGTAGGGGGAAATTTTGAGCCAAGTGGGAAAAGGGATCACATGCACCCATACCTCCATGTGTGAGGTGGGGCAATGTGAAGTGCTAGTCCCAAGAGGGTTGAAATTGGGTAGGGTCCATTGAGAGGTTTTATCTCATGGATTGTACCTTGCTATGAGAACCCATAGTACATAGTAGCAAGAGGAATCAATGGTGATTGATGCCTTCAGAGCTCAGTGTGACAGAGGCTAGAGCAACCAGATACTGAAGAGAGTAAAGAAGGGTTGAAAATAGTGCAAAAAGGCAGAGTCAACAAAAGCGCACAATTTTTAGTAAACAAAGGAAATAACAGTCACAGACTTTGATGGCAAATGCATAATATTGATTCAGGTTGGATGTTTTTTTGTTTCTGGAGTTTTTGTAGCAACAACCCTAGAGAGAAGAGTTGCATGCAGAACATTCCAAAGGTTCAAGATCGGGACCGAGTTGAATTCCTTTCTTGTTGAGAGGGAGTGTTGAAAATAGCAACAAGAAATGTTAAAAATAGAATCCAGAAATTCCAATTTAATTTGTCCTTGAATTAAATTGTGAATTAAAATTGAATTTTATTCTCATAGCAACTTGTAAATAGTTAATTAAGTTTAATTAATGTAGGAATTTCAAGTTGGAAGTCTTTGGGAAGTCATATATATGTTCTCCCTAAGTTGTAGGGGTCCAGTACGAGTTCAAATTGAGTTGGAAATTAGATCACTGAGTTTATTAGTTCTAAATTAGTTCTAAATTGTTTTTGGAACTAATAGAGGACTAACAGTTAGTTGGTACATTAATGCATCCACTAGTGCTACTCTAGTTAGTTGAATATTTCCTCATGAGAAACTCATGCATGTCAGTTCAGAGAAAGACTTAGTTGAGACTAGAGTGCAGGGATAGTGTACTATCAATTGTATGATTTACTGAGTTGTATAGATCATGCATGCAATTAGGAACTAAATGTAATGTGAATTGTGCAGTTTTAGATGCACTGGATTCCCATTAATATGGGCTATTCAACCATAGGAATTGTGCAAGGAAATAGGGGCTTGCAGAGCAGGAGAAGAGGCTAAGGTTTGGTTTGAGCTTGCTTGTGAGCTGGGAGATTGATTATACTTGTGCAGGGATTGTTCTTGTGAGAACAAGCATTTTATTATCATCTTGGATTTCTAATTTAATGCAATACAAAGAGTGGGGTTTTGAGCTGTGGCTTTCCTTGGATACTTATTGTGTTATGTGCCATTGATTTGTCTTCCTCTTGCTATTATTGTTTTCATCGATCTATTGGCTTTCACTAGTTGATAGTAGAAGTAGATTCTTGTCATGTGCTTTAGTAAATTGCATGAGCTTGTGAATCTACAGGATAATTTCTAAATGGTATCAGATTTGAGAACAATATACTAGAGGAGATTTCAAAGTTTTGAGTTTTTGGTTATAGGTGAAATTCGAATTTGGAATACATCCTTCGGGATTGACAAATGACATTCTATGGTTTGCGGCTCGAGTATGCCTTGGATGGAAGCAAAAATTATTTAGCCTAGAAGAATAGGATGGAGGCCGTTTTGGAGGAGAATGGCTTGAAGGAATTCATTAATCAAGATATTTCTAAGCCATCAACATTTGATGCTCAAGATCTGGCCAATGGAAGAAGTGTGTGGCAAGGGCAAGGCGGATAATCCTTGAGGGATTTCGAGACCACATTGTCTCGAGTCTCCATTGGAAGGAAACTCCCCATGCTATGTGCAAAGTATTGAAGGAGATTTTCCAGAACAACAATTACCATAGGAAGTTGGCACTGAAAGATAAACATCCAAAAATCAAGATGGAGGCGGGCAACTCAATTCCAAATTACTTGACCAAGTTCACTCATTGTCAGGATGAACTTGGAAGTGTTGGAATCAATGTGTCGAGGATGATATGGTGATTCTTTCTCTTCTAATACTTCCAAAGAGTTTGCATAGTTATCAAGACTCTATGAATGGTTGGGAGAAGATGCCAAATTGAGAGCAACTGTGGTCAGATTTAATGCATGAGGAGATCGGGGGGAACACCAAAGATGGGACCTCTTCCAAGGAAGTGGAAGAGGATTTTTCCTTAGCGAGTAAGGAAAACAAGGCCAAGGGAAAGAAGTCGCAAGGTGAGGAGGATGGAAAGAATATGGACTTGACGAAAGTCAAGTGTTTCACTATCACAAGCATGACACTATGCCAAGAAGTGTCCACCGAATAAAGCTAGCAAGAAGGAGTCGACAATAGCGGCAGCAGGTGAAGCTCTACCTTCACAATTCAAACTTGATTTCACTCTCATTACATGCATGGCCAACACTATCATGGGAGGCATGTGATATCTTGATAGTGGTGCCTCATTCCATATGACAGGGAATAGAGATCTCTTTAAGGATTTTAAGGAGAAAGACCTCAAGCAAAGCATAGAGTTTGGATATGACAAGAGGTGTATAAAGCTATCAGGATTGGTACATTACCTTTCAGAGGGAGTCTGGCTCCCCTCTTAGGATCACAAATGTGATGTATGTTCCATAACTAAATAAGAATCTTGTTCAGTCGTGGTATTGGAAGACTGCGTTTATGATGAGGTTTTTAGTAAGGGAAAGGTTTTCCTTAGACACATCACCATGGGACAGGTGAAACAGATCGGTTCACAAGTCAAGAACCTATATGATCTTAAGGTTCAAGATGCATAAAAAGCCTTGAGGAGAAAGGCACGGGTTAGAGACTTGGTGGTTAAGAGGGAGAGTAAATTACCTCTCAACGTGTAGCCCCAAAAGAAGAACTCTCAGAAGCAGTCTTAGACAATTGTGGAATAGCCTCAATTGGAGAAGTTAAGAGGAGATTGAGTGGAGAGATCCACTCAAGCAGACAAGAAGCAGTCTTAGACAATTGTGGAGTAGCCACAATTGGGAAGTTGAGAGGAGACCAAGTGGAGGCATCCACTCATGTAGAGACCTCCAGTAGGGGGAAATTTCGAGCCAAGTGAGCAGAGGAAACACATGCACCCATACCTCCATGTGTGAGGTGGGGTGATGTGAAGTGTTAGTCCCAAGAGGGCTGAAATTGGGTAAGGTCCATTGAGAGGTTTTATCTCATGGATCGTACCTTGCTACAAGAGCCTAGAGTACATAGTAGCAGGAGGAATCAGTGGTGATTGATGCAATCAAAGATAAGAGTGACAGAGGCTAGAGAAGTCAGATATTGAAGACAGCATAAAAGGGTTGACAATAGTGCAAAAAGGCAGAGTCAACAGAAACACACAATTTTTAGTAGACAAAGGAAATAATAGTCACAGACTTTGATGACAGATGCATCATACTAATTCAGGTTGGATGTTTTCTTTTGTTTCTAGAGATGTTGTAGCAACAAAACTAGAGAGAAGTGTTACATGCAGAACATTCCAAAGGTTCATGATCGAGATCGAGTTGAATTCCTTTCTTGTTGAGAGTTAGTGTTGAAAATAGAAACAAGAAATGTTAAAAATAGAATCCAAAAATTCCAATTTAATTTGTCCTTGAATTAAATTGTGAATTAAAATCAAATTATATTCTCATAACAACTTGTAAATAGTTAATTAAGTTTAATTAACTTAGGAATTTTGAGTTGGAAGTATTTTGGAAGTCATGTATATGTTCTCCCTGAGTTTTAGGGGTCCACTATGAGTTTAAATTGAGTTGGAAATTAGATCATTGAGTTTGTTGAGTTAAGTTAAGTTAAATTAGTTCTAAATTGTTTTTGGAACTAGTAGAGGACTAACAGTTAGTTGGTGCACTAATGCATCCATTAGTGCTACTCCAGTTAACTGAATATTTCCTCATGAGAAACTCATGCATGTCAGTTCAGAGAAAGACTCAATTGAGACTAGAGTGCAGAGACAATGTCCTATCAGTTGTATGATTTACTGAGTTGTATAGATCATGCATGCAATCAGAAACTAAACCTAATGTGGATTGTGCAGTTTTGGATGCACTAGATTCCCATTAATATGGGTTATTCAAATAATTGAATTGTGCAAGGAAATAGGGGCTTGGAGAGCAGAAGAAGAGGCTAAGGTTTGGCTTGAGCTTGCTTGTGAGTTGGGAGATTGATTATACTTGTGTAGGGATTGTTCTTGTGAGAACAAGAATTTTATTATCATCTTGGATTTCTGATTTAATGAAATACAGATAGTGTGGTTTTTAGATGTGGCTTTCCCCATATACTTATTGTGTTATGTGTCATTTATTTGTCTTCCTCTTTCTATTATGTTTTTCATTGATCTATTGGGTTTCGCTAGTCGATAGTAGAAGTAGATTATTGTTATGTGCTTTAGTAAATTGCATGAGCTTGTGTATCTATAGGAAATAATTTCTACACTCTCTCTCATACTCTTGCACACTTAGAGTTTCTTGGAGCATTGTGGCATACTTTGTATTTGGAGAAAGAAGGCAAGGGAAAAGCAGGAAAGCGCAAGGGGACAACAAGATAGACAATTATAGCGGGATTTCTTTGCATGTATGAATTCCTTTCTAGTTTTGGCATGCATGGTATATGCGTGTCATTATTTGGTTATGATATGTCATTGGCATGGATGATTGCCTCGATTGACAATGGTTTTAGCTAGCCTTGTCATTTCCTAGATAACCATGGTGTTGTGGGTTTTCCACTTGGTTGTTATGATTAGTGTTAATGTTCCTTATGGTTGCGGGTTGAGTTACTAGTTCCTATAGCCTTGGTTGGACAAATGCTTTGGAAGCCCTGGAACGACTTGGGTCGAGTTACTAGTCCTGGAAGCCTTGGTTGGAAAAATGCTTTGGAGCCCTTTGTGGGTTGAGTTACTAGTCCTGGAGCCTTGGTTGGACAAACACCTTGGAGTCCTGCAATAGTTGTGGGTTGAGTTACTAGTCCATGAGCCGAGTTGTAACAAACACTTTGGAGCCTTGGACAACTTGGGTAGAGACCGTTCTGGTGATGGTTAGTGATGTCCAACCATGAGGTGGAATCACTGGTTGAGGGTTGAGGTGGTTGGCCTCTGGAAACCCTGGTTTCGATTTGGTTGGTTTATTCCATGAGATCCCATATTCGTGATTGAAATATGGCATAGGGATGATTGTCTAAAAGAAAGATTTGGTTCAGCCTAATCTATGGTCAGGTGGTACGTGGAAGTCCCTAACTTGGCTGGATTTGGCATATGTTAATAAGAGCTCTTTTACTCTTGTATTCTATGAGTAAATTTTCTTATTATTATGTTGCTTTGATGGTTTTTCTATCATTGTTATTATTCAAGTTATATGTTGGTTATAGGCATGGTTTCGTGATAGATTCTAGTTATGGTTATTATCATGTTTTTATTGGTAAATGATTGGTTATTTAATGCATGACCTAATATATGTTATTGCAGATGTTATGAGAGGCCATTAGACCTTCTTGTTGATTTTTAGATAAGTATTAGACCCTTATGTTCATATATGCATTTATGACATGTAGATTACATGTTCATAATGTGTTTAACGAAATATTTGTCATGGTTAGGCCTAGTTAGATAAATTTATTGACTAATTTTTTCATTAATGCCTTTTTCCTTATGTCATTCATCATTCTAACAACTTCTATCAAGTTTTGGGTAGAGGTTTGGTTACTAGCCCTAAAAACGTGGCTCAAATTTCTGGGTCACATGTGTTGAAATGTGGCAACAAGAATATTCGAATTTAATTTGTCCTTGAATTAAATTGTGAATTAAAATTGAATTTAGTCTTAATAGCTACTTGGAAATAATTAATTCATTCATTTTGAATTAATTAGTTGGAGAAATTCAAGTTAGAAGTCTTTCTAAAGTCATGAAAGAGTTATCCCTTAAATTAAGGAGATAAGATTGAGTTATATTTGAGTTGTAATTAGTGAACTCAATTTACTGAGTTAAGTCCAGTTAAATTAGTTCCAAACTGTTTGAGGAACTAATAGAGAGTTAACAGTTAGTTGATGCATGCATGCACTCAACTAGTGCTACTCCTTATGAGACCAGATTTCTAGCCCAAATAGCCACCTCCCTATGTCCATGTCTGGTTCAATGAGGCTAGAAATTCATCATTGATATGATATCCTACATCCTGGGATTCAAAGCAAGTGAGTATGTTGATGAGACCACATTAGTTCTGCTATCCATTTTTACTCCAGGCCAGCCTCCTACTGTCAAATATGATTATGCCACCTTCATAGCCAATAAAATACATGAGCAATTCATGAGTCTAGACAGAGAGGGAGTCTTCAAGTACTCATCCTATACATATCATTTGTTCTTATACTATCAGACAGACAATTTTCAATTTCCTATCAAAAAATTGGATTCCAAAGGAGAAAGAAGGTCTGTGATATTTTGGACCTTAGTCTTCCACCATGTTTCTGACTCTCCGTATACCTATTATGAATTCATTGACCTGTTTATATATCCGGTCTCCTATCTACTAATGAACACTCCTCCTCATAGACTTTCTGTTGAGATGCAGAAGATTTTATAGCTGTCCAGAAACTGCAGAATAAGTGACTGGTACTTCTACCAAAATCAAACTGAGATCAGAATATATGGCTATGAGCTGTGTCCTTACAAGCTGCCTAAATATGTGCCTATGAGACTATTTGCTCTGGAGTATTTTAGGCAAATTACAAATGCAGATTTAACTCACATTCACAGTACCAAGAAAAAGGCCCAGCTGAAAATAAAAAATCAGTTAGGCCCTTTTATCGTTAACAAGAAGGAAGCCTGGGTAGATGCTGATAAAAAATTGGGAGAAGATCTCAAGTTAAAGAAGAGTTTTTGGTGGGTGCCCTATGACCCAAATGAATTCATAAGTGATAGGAGAGTGAAATACAAGCTATCAGCCTATAAACATTCTAAGCTCCCAGAAATAGAGCAATTTGCCAATCAGAATGAGTGAGTAGAGGGTACATTGATAGAAGAGATTACTGAGGAAGAAAAAATGGAAAAAGCTATGAAAGAGCTTGAAAAAACGTTTGACCTGGACTCTTTTGGATAGGTATCTTTCAAGCTACCTGAGCACACAGGAGGTGATACATCCTTTTCCGAGACTTCTCAGCAACCAACACAAAAGGCCAGCACAGGGTCAGCTAAGGGCAAGGAGGTAATAGACACACATCAGAAGACAATGACAGACCAGCCAGCTACATCAAAGGAACAAGGCCAAGGGCAAGTCCCTTCAGCATAGAAAAAGGCACCTGAAATCCCTGCACTACAAACTCCTCTAAATGAGGAAAGAGGCAAGAAAAGAGACAGAGAGGAAAGCACACCTGTGAGTGGACTAGCAGAACAGCCAGGGGAAAAAAGGCAAAGGTTAATTCCTCACTCTGAAGAGGAAATCTTTAAAGAAACAACAAGCAGCCTGAGAGGTGAGGGGATGACCAAACAACAGACCTCTCCAATAGTGGGTACATCAACTAGCTCATACTAGAAAGAGCTAGAAAGGCAACATAGTGTGGAAGTTTCATCCACCAGATCACAAAGCAAGCAACAGAGCAAGAAAGGCTCTGATATTAAGAGAACATTCACTGAAATAAAGGCAAAAAATGAGCCAATAAGAATTCAACTTTATAATCACTTGTTGAAGATGGCCCCCACTAATCAACAAAGGTTAATGGCAGCATATGACATTCAAGAAGGGAAAATGATCCTTAGTCACTTCAAGCCCACAATGCAGCAGCCACAGTCAGCTGTTGATTACATCAGGACCAATCTGGAAGTTTTCTCCAAAGACATCCATCCAATGGACCAGATTGATTTGCACAAGCAAATGGGAGAAATGGTCTACTCCACATTGGCAGACAAAACATTATTGGCTCACAAATTACAGAATTCATTGAATAACACATCTGCCCAATTGGATTTAGAAAAAGTTTCCTCATTAGCCAACGATAACAAGATTAAATCCTTGGAAGAAATTATCATTAAGCTAGGACATGATCCCAAAGATGCCAAAGGCATAAAGGCATTAATTAAAAAGAAGGAGGAAGACATTGCAACCCTCAGGAAGCAGTTGAAGCTCCCTCTTACTATGCATCCACAAACCACAGAAGTTTTGCAACAAAAAGAGGAGGAGGACAGGATGGATTTACTGATGAGGATGAATCAAATATTAAATGAGACAAAGCAAGCTTTGGAGAAAGCACTACATGAGAAGTCGGGAGAGTCGACCTCCCAGCCACCTGAAATAGCTCCAGCAAGCACAGCTGCCCCTCCCACAGTTTCAACAGCACCACCCCCCACTTTCCCAGCATCTGTTGCAAAAATCACCACAGGTACTTCAGCAGCAACAACAGCAACATCAACAACACCAGGTACCAACATGAGCATAGAACATCTAATGAAGGCAATGGAAGAGCTAAAACTACAAGTGTCAGAGTTGAAAGGGATTAAAGAAAAATTGGCAAAATTGGAAATAAGCTATGATAAATCTAAGATAATTGTAGCAGAAAAGACAAGAAAGGTGAAAACATTAGAAAATAAGGTGAAGGCTTTGGAAAAGGACCTCTTGTTAGATAAACCTCTGGGAGAGATCAAAGGCATTTTGTGGGCTAACATTAATCAATCCATTAGCAATGTGTGGAGGTCTGTGTAGGCTATTTATGAGCAAATTGATTTGATAGGACTGGCCCAGGTGGAATTCCAGAAAAAAAGAGCCTTATTGGGGCACATACCTGAACAAGCAAATAGGTTAATACATTTTTTGAATAGCAAAACTAGTGAAGAGCTAGCAGCACTGGATATCAGAGATAGGACAAACACCATTTTAACAATCAAGAGAGTTCTAACCATGAGAACTTTAATGCAAAATCTGGAGAGAAGGTGCTAGGAGATGCAAGTTGAGGTCAATTATTTCACAGAAAACTTTACTATCCTGCATCAAAAAGGTTTGCCAAGTCTTTAAGGAAGTAATAACTGTCTGCTGAAACATAAGGACTATGAATATAAATTAAATAAACATGCTGCTGATCAAGTAAATGTTTCATCAAGCACTTCAGTGGAGAAGGCCCTTCCATCTGGCCAGACCCTCTACAACCACTTTGAAAATCTATTTTACATAGAGGACGAAGTGAAGCATCTGTTTACTGCCCCACCTAATTTCTCCAGGTACACAGAAACCGACGAAACTCTGAGAAAATTGCAGAGACATCAAATACCAGGACCAAAGTGGTGGCCAAGCATGTTGGAAATCCTGTAAGTTGTCTTTGGTCAATGCGAAATTATGAACCATTCACTATAATGAAGAGAATAGGAATGACTCATAGTCATGCGGGTCAGAGTGTATCACATCAAAAGTAAAAAAGGTCCGGCCAAGTTAGGTAGCAGCGCGGAATTTCATTGGAGACAACTACCAGCCGACTCACTAAGCCTAAGGTCAACATATCTGACCAACTAAAGCAGCCAACACGACAGAAATTACTTCTTCATTTATTCCTCCTTGTTTCCAAGATCATTTACTTCTCCGTTTAAGTAGATGGAATGAGTTATTGCTGAAGATATTATCTATTTGAGATATTTTGTAACATTTCTATATAAATACCTCCCCAAGAGGAGTATTCGGGTTTGGTGATTTATTCTCTAGACTGCGCTGTAACTCTGAAGATTCGTTAAATACAAAGGTTGTTCGATTTCATTGTGGGTGCACTCTCTAAATGTGGAATTGATGCTTTGGGACCTACTACAGAATTCTTGAATCATGTTATGGATCAATAAGTTTTTCTCACATGTGTTTTACAGTTTCTGTGTTTATATATACATCATACATGTTTCATAATCTTAGTAATAGAGAAAAAGAATAGCCCAAAATATGTTTATTTACACTCTATGTTCAATCTCTATTATTACTAATGTTTTCTTCAGAATTAGCATAAACAAGAATTCTTAACTGCTCCTGTTTCCCCTGGTTCTTTCATATTGACTAAATGCGAAGAAATTCTTAATTTCTTCTTGGTTATAGTCATTCATTTTCCATCTGTCAGCATGATGAAGGATTCTTGATTGCCCTTCACCCACTAACTCCATTCCACCTGATTCTAGCCTTAAAAATTGTTCCATAATTGATTACCTTGCTCTGTAGTACCATCCTCTATCAAAGAAACCGCATCCACCAATTCATCCTCATAGACGCCATTAGCCCAATGGACTGAAACTTCTCAGACTCAAACCCCTGTTCTATTGAAAACCGCCTTCCAAAACTCAAAACCAAACCCTTGTACTTCATAACTAGCCTAATATAACATAAACAAAGCTAAATCATAAAGAGAGAGCCCTCTCTGGATGCAAATTGGCTAGAGTCTGTGTCTAAAAGATTGGTCTGTGGTTACCTCGGTCGTATTCGCTTCTTAGAATTTTATGAGGAAACAACTTGAGTGATAACATCATTGGCGACTCCACTGGGGAACTAAATAATTGTTTGCTACCGCTATTGATTTATTAAAACTACAGATGGATCCTGAAGTGTGCCAAGTAGCCTTTGAAACTATTTTTCTATGCAACTACAGGAGTAAATAAAAGTTGCTTCAGTCTATCTCCAGTCTAGTTTCAGGCTTTGAACAGTTGTCTCAAACACCTGATCAGTCCCTTGTTTCAACACATTTTCAGGAAGATTCAAACTCTCATATTCTAAACTTCCTAGAAAGATACTATCAAGAGTTGTATCTTTTAAATATTTCTAGAAAAACCCAAAAATATATATCTAGAAGCTGGCTCCAAAGAAGAAGGTCTGTTACACTAGGTCAAATCCAGATCCCAATCCCCCACCTGTGTTTCAAAATCCCAATAACCTTACCCAATCTGAGCTTATTTCGGGAAAAACAACAACCCTTTCTGCCATTACTGTTGCCACTTCTAGTTCACCTCCAGTGCTTCAAACTATCTTTTCCACTTCCCCATTTACAGTACCTATTTCTACTGTTATCCCTGCTCTTCCAACTGTTACATTTATCCCTGCAAATATGGCAAACCGATATGCTCCCTTGCAATTACCTGCTAATCTAGGGGCTATGCCTCAAGATTATCAAAGCAAAATCACTTATTTTGATGGTACTAGCACTTACACAGCTCAACAACACCCCAAGAAAATGATGGACTATTTTGAGAACTATGAGATTGATGATGATGATGTAAGAATGGAAATCTTTGTCCAAAGCCTAACGGGAGAAGTTAGAGCCTGGTTTAGATCACTTCCTTCTTACATTGCGCTAAAGCAAGATGGCCCTATACCAGCTCCTCCTATAACTCTAGAAGAATAGGGTCACTACTTGATGGAGCGTCATTGAATATTTCTTCTGTCTAGGTGATTTTGTTGTGAGAGGAAAAACCCTCAGTATGAATAGCCATATCTATCAAATCTATATGAAATCTTGTTTGTGTGGCTATTGTCTGAGTAGAAATAAATTCAGTCTGGGTTCCTCAGCTATCACAACTTCCAATACTGTTATTCTTACACCTTTTACTGTGGACTACCCATTCTGTAAGTGCTGTAAAAATTCAAGATCAATTTCACTGTTAGAGGCCTGAAGCCTGGTGAAATATGAAATCCATCCTACGTGCACCAGAATTTTCCTGGCTCTGCCAGAAATTCCCAACATCGAGGGTTCTCGGCGAACCGATTTTCCACCCATAATGCTCGAATTCTTTCAATATTCTCTCTACAAGTTTCAAAGATTAACACAGCAAAAACATAGCAAAGAACAACAATTGCTTTGGTAAAATAGAACAACAAGTAAACATAACAACCAAATTCCATAATGTCAAGCGGAATTTCCATGATAATTAATGATATTAACTCTAAGACTATCATACTGCCACATGCCATTTGATCATGGGATATCATAGCAATCAATCTAAAACATATCAAGTCCAGTAAGCGGAATAAATATAACACATGCAAAGGTGTAATTAGAATCCTCCCCATCCATAAAAAGAGAGGTCACCCATGACCGAGTAGATAGGGAAAGGGCTGTTCTGACAGCAAGGCAAGGGGAATAACAATACAACATTAAATGAAACAAAGTACACATATAATGATAGGATGACAAGAGGTATGGTTATAATGAAAGCGAAGTGTGTAAAGATAGTGATGAATAAAATATAAGACGCTTGTATTGATGATAAGTTATGCGAGAAAGAAAAGGACAACAATGTGCCACAAAGATGCTCTGCTGACAGTATTATAGCCGAGAATGATGCAATTGATTGGAAGACAATATCTCATGCATAAAGGTTCAAAACGGGGAAAAATTAAGGAAATAACTTCTCCGATAAAAAGAAAGAATAAGAAGAGGATAATATAGTAATAATTGACGATAAGATATAACTTCAATACCATAAGCAGAACCTCTGCTACCAACAAGTGTCTATAACCTCGGCAAGGTTTCTTTTTAACCCATATAAGCCAGGATCCTCAATTTATAAATGGAAAGTTTCAGTGTTGTCCTATAGAAGAGATCAGTGCGCTAGCATGGTAACCAGATGACCACACTGCCATTCACTGGGATGTAGCAAAAGTGATCACGTCAGCTCGTGATGAGACCTCCTATTCTAAGGATATTCCAGCTATCCAATGTATTATAACCCTGGTGTGGTGGCCATAGTGGGAATGTCACTTTGCTACAACCTTATGAACATGGTAGTCTGAAGTAGTCTTGGGAGATTGCCATGTTGGAGGGGCAAATGACCACCACATTCAGAAATTCCACTTGGGCTGGAAATTAGACATCTAGAACTTTCCAACAAGCCCACTTTTACCTCATTTGGACTCCGGGAAGTGCCTCAAAAGTTGGCTCCACGTCGCGCGACGCGTAGGGATTGGGGTGCGACGCATCAACACATTTTCTCAATTTTTCACCTACAGCTCAGCAAAATGCAGTTTTGAATAGGTTTGACTTTTTGGAGTGGATTTTGATCCTCCTTGTTGTAAATGATGTAATTTTATGATACTTTGACACTTATTTATCTCTTCTAGAAGATTCATTCATGAGATAGGCAAAAATTAAATGAATGAATTAGTTTCCTAGCTTATAGAGGCAAGTTGTTTTGATTGCCTAGATTTTAGTGATCAGTTTGGAATTGGTTGAAACAGCTCCTAGGATAGTGAGCCTGACCCCTAGATGCAAGGAAATATGTTAGCTTGCCTATATTATGTACTTTCTTAGTCATTTTCATGGTTGGACTCTTGAGGGAGAAAGCTTCTATTGTA
>APFE030659937.1:0-20092 GCA_000404065.3 Pinus taeda
AATTCTTTATCATATGTGGGATAGTTAACTACTGCAAAATTAAATGTCTCAGAATGATAACATATGGGTTTACCGTGCTGTATCACCACTGCTCCCATGGCATAGTCACTGGCATCCATTTGGATCTCAAATGGTCTTTGAAGATCTGGCAGTGCTAGTACTGGTGCTATACTAATCTTTTCTTTCAAGGTGTCGAAGGCTTTCTGTTGTTTGCCTCCCCACTGGAACACCTTGTTCAATCCTGTTAATGCATGTAAGGGAGCTGCAATTAAGGAAAAGTTAGAAATAAACTTTCTCCAATAATGTGTTTCTCCTAAGAAGCTTCTAACCTCTGTAGCAGATTTGGGTTTAGGCCAGTTTACAATGACTGCAACCTTAGAGGGATCTATCTTCAATTCAACACCCCCTACTATATGTCCCAAATAATTCAAATATGTTTTGCCAAATTCACATTTTGAGAGTTTAACATAAAGTTTTTCTCTTTTCAAAACATCTAGAGTTTGCTTAACATGCTTTAAATGTTCTTCCCACATTTTACTGAATATAAGAATGTCATCCAGATATACAATAACAAAATCATCAAGAAAAGGTCTGAGTACATCATTCATTACTCTCATTAAAGTAGCAGGAGCATTAGTTAAGCCAAAAGGCATAACTAGCCACTCATACAATCCGCATTAGTTAAGCCAAAAGGCATAACTAGCCACTCATACAATCCCTGCTTTGTTTTGAAAGCAGTTTTCCATGCATGTTGCTCTGCAACTCTGAACTGATGATAACCACTATGCAAGTCTAACTTGGAAAAATAAACAGCTTCTTTCAACTGATCTAATAGATCATCTATACGAGGAAGATGATAACGATTTTTTATCGTTATCTTATTCAGTGCTCGGTAATCAATGCACATTCTCCATGAGCCATCTTTCTTTCTGACCAACACAATTGGAGACCCACATGGTGATGTGCTAGGTCTGATGAACCCCTTCTCGAGCAGC
This sequence comes from Pinus taeda, assembly GCA_000404065.3. Taxonomy (NCBI): domain Eukaryota; kingdom Viridiplantae; phylum Streptophyta; class Pinopsida; order Pinales; family Pinaceae; genus Pinus; species Pinus taeda. The sequence goes on from APFE030659937.1 coordinate 996, forward strand.
TCTTGTACCTGCTTCTTGATTTCTACGTTCTCTAAAGCGGACAACCTGTACATTCCAATGTTAGGCAATGGAGCATCTTGCTACAAATTAATATCATGCGCTATTTCCTTTTTGGGTGGCAGACCTTTAGGTTCTTGAAACAATATATCATATTCTGAAACAACTTTTTCTAAATCAGCTTGCTGTTTAGCATCCCAGCCCTCAAATACACTGCTTTTATCAGGTTTCTTTTCCTTTACAACCATCAGTAAAAACTGTTTGCATGAATTTACAATTCGTTTCGTCTGCCCTGAGTTTATGAGAGTATAATTATTCTTTAGCTTATGAGCTCTTACAATATACGATTCCATCTTTAACGAGTAGATACTTGTTCTCAGCTTTATAGAAAATACTTTTCTATCATACAAGTAAGGACTTCCTAAAACAATTCCACATATATCCAAAGGAACTATATCTAACTCAACCTCATCTAAAAATGCTGACCCAAAAGAAAACTTAAGTTTACATTGTCTAGTGTAGCTTTGCTTTATCACATAGCCAACCTAATGGATATGCTTTCTTGTGAGGTGTGGTTAGTAATCCCAACTTCTTTACAATTGCTTTAGAAATTAAATTTACTTGTGAGCCACTATCAAACAAAGTATCAACCTTTTGATGATTGGAAATAACTCGAATATGAAAAAGCTCATGTCTTTTCCTCTCATTTTCTTCATTATCAATAGATTGTGTGAAATTACTAGTAGATGCTTCATAATTTTTACCTTTTATACCTGTGGTTGCGATTGTTGCTTCATCTCCCGAGTCTGACCCCAAATCCTTTTGAATAGATGCAGCAACATTCTTCTTCTTGCCCTCGAACTTCTTAGGTTTCAGCTCTAGACACAGAATCCAACAGTGTTCATCATCATGCCCATCCTTCTTACAATGAGTACATGAAGACTTTCTTTTCTGTACAGTGTTTGTCTTCGTCTCTTTCTATTTCTATTTTCTTTTCTCATTATTTTTTCTTGCAGTGGGTTTGGATGATCCCCCAATTTCTGGGTTCCCATTCCTACCTCTAGCTTATAGATGCGTAGCCTGAACGGATACCTCATCTATACTAGTGTGATTAAAAATGAGGATGGTGTGCCTCATGCAGCTGTGTAGACCACCTATATACTTCAAAAGAGTCTCAGGTGAGTCTAAAGAAATTCCTAGAATAAAAGCTCTTTTCCTAAATTCTTGGGTGTAACCTTGTACACTTTGCCATTTTAGTTGCTAAAGAGTCTGCCAGCTCATCATGGCTTGCTGCATGTAAGCTAGTGGATAGAATTTATTTTTAATTGCAGAAACAAATTCACTTCAGACGGAAAGAATCTTACCATGTTTCTTCTTTTCAGCTTGTCTCCTGCCATCCCACCATACCAAGGCAGTGCCCCTAAGGTGTAGGCTGGCCAGTTGAATCTTACTCTTGTTTGAATCAATGCTTTGCACTCTGTAATAAACATCAATCTGTCTGATCCAAGTATCCAGCTTCTCTGCATTCAACTCTCCATCATATATTGGAAAATCAAATTTAACGTCTAATTTAATCAAAGATGCTTTCTTTTTATTTTCAGGGCTATTAGGAGGTGTGAGAAATTTTTCTTCTTTCCCCTTTCCTTTAGAGTAGTCATGGAGGAGAGATACTTCTACTGCTTTGTCTTGTTTGGAGTTGGATGAATCTTCATTCTTACTTTTCCTGAATTCTCTATACATTTCCTCCACCATGGATTTCATGGTCATAAAACTATCCATGAACTGAGGGTCTGATTCCAAGGGACTTTCTTTTGACATTTTCCTCTTAGAATAGACTCTTCCAATTTTTGGGTTAGTTTCAACCAACTCTCCTTCTCCTAATTCAAGCTTTGATCTAGTTAGCATTTAACAAAAATATCCAGGACAAGCTTGTCTAACCTTAGTAACCTACGGCTCTGATACCACTTGATCTAGAATTTATCTAGGACAAAAAATTAAAGGTATTACAGACTTATTTCCATGGATGTGCCTATGTTACCTTATGCAATAGATCGATAAGATTGCAAAATACACAAACACTGAGGCAGTTAGAGAAAAACATAACAGGAAAACATGTAAGACAACAAGTTTAATAAGGAGTTGACCCAATGCTCCTGGGCTATGTCTCCTAGTCCAGCCTTCAGTGGTGGCCTCTTTATTATGTTTTCAAGCAGAGTTTTTACAATAGTGGACTCAATTCGAGTCCCACTAAACATATGAAGATCAGTAGGACTGGAGTACACAGACTCTCCTTACTGAAACTCGACCTCTAAGGGTCACAGTAGTGTGAGCCCAATCTGGGTCTCATACATGACAGGCCTATGCCGAGGAGTCCGCTTGAACCTCTCAAGCCTTCTCTGGAGTACATAAACTCTTTGACTCTCTCGGGCTCTGTCTGGATCGATGTTGCCTTCAAGTCATCTCCGATTCTACCCTCTAATCTCTGCTCTTAGATTTCTATAATTAACTAACTCCTTTGTTTGTCACTACCTCTTCTGTTACTGCCTGCTCTTCTTTTGTCAGTTCATGGCTTTAAACCAGTCTATTCTTTGAATGTTTGTTTCCGCTTCCTGGCCTTCTGGTTTGCTTACCTCTATCAGTCTGAATTCCTCTACTCTGCATCATCATCACCGGGTAACGCCTCGCAGGGAGGTGGCCACCTGTTTCCTAACGAACTGGGTGTCAGATTCTTTGAATCACTTTTGAATGGCCATTAACTCTGTTTCCTTCAAGATCAACTGCGAATTATGAATCGTTTGCCAACTCATCATCCACGTTGGACTTCAAATCCCCTGCCATCTTTCTTTTTGAGTTGTCAAATCCAGTTAGTCATTGGGACGTATCTCTGCCATTGATCTGGGCCCCCCAGATCCTACAGTCGTCCTTCATATCGAGCGAACAAGTTGCACAATGTTTACCCGTCCGATGCAGGCGGTTTTCTCTCTCATCCACCTGACGCGTGTCACTTGATGTGTGGCATCGGGTGGGACTTAGTCAAAACTTCTTACCACCTCGAGGCCTTCCAATATCCTGTCGGTTTGTGGAATCCCACTTTATGGAACCGAATGCATTACTTTTTCAGATTTTAGAGCAATTTCGGGTCCGAGAACTTAGGGGATTTCCTTAATTGAGGGGGACGCCCTACGATATGCGATTAGTTCTTTAGCACTAATCACATATCAGAAACCACCCCCATTTCTTGATTTGGCCTCCAGGTTTTGCCAATTTGCACCAACACATGTTACCATGGGCCAACGATCTACGTGCTCGACCAAGGGTCCTCGTTGCTTCGCTCTAGCCACAACTGCCACTGTTACAAGGATTCTTTCTGATAGCTTTGATTTTTCTTGGAATTGAACCTTTTAGCATAATTTGAAATAGTAATGAAAACTTAGAGAGTGCTTTAGGATCCAATTCGGATCAGGTGATGCTGAGTCTGTCCCTATCATTTTTCCTGAAGACTGAGGCCGCCCAATCGCACAAGGTTGAGGTGAAGGGGCAAAGGTTTAGTAAATGTTCCGTCGTCTCCTCCTGTAAGCCACATAGATGGAATTTGGATGGGCCAAGAAAACCCATTTTCAGAAGGCTTTCCCATGTGAGACTTTTCTTTTGGTGAACCAACCACATAAACAACTTGATTTTCATCCATTACGAGTTCTGCCAAAGGTCATTCCAAACCTGATCAGGGTTTGGATAATCAGAACCTAGGGCCATGCATTTAGATTCTTTGAGGTTAAAGGTGCCTTTGGTGTTGCAACCCCATATCAGTTGGTCATAAGAGGATGACCCCAAAATCTTCCTCTGTTCCAGGTCAAGAGCAAGGGAATCCGCCTAGGCCTTCAAAGGACTCCCTTCACTATAACCAATATCCTTCCACCTTCTTCATTTACCATGGTCCCTTACCTAATCCCAGAAGTCACTTACCATAAGTAAACCTTTGTTGTCAGTGTCATTTTTGAGAGAGGTTAGTTCTTCTATAAACAAATTTGGTTCCTACTTCCAGTTATCCTCCCAAAACTGTGCAAGGTTCCCAGCTTGGATCTCCCAAAAACTATGCTGCTAGATAATGGCTCTACTCTTCCAAGCAAGGTTCCAATTGTGGGAGCCCTTAATGAGCCCTAACATTCAGATATGATCCCTCTCCTACCAATTATTTTCATATTAATGTTTCCAAAGCTGGGCCCAAGGGGTTGCCGATTCCTTGAGCCACCTCCACCAAATTTTGGCTCTTGAACCTCTGCTGAGGATTTTAGGGTCATGAAGCCCCAAACCACCATGGGCCTTAGGTTTGCAGAGCTTGTCCCAAGCTACCAAAGCCCACTTCTTTTTCTCTTCCCCTTTGCCCCAAAAAAAATCTTGTTGAATACTCCTCATTTGTTGCATAACACCTTTGGGAGCAGGAAGAGCTGACAACATGAAAATGGGAATAGCCTGCAAGACATCCTTTATAAGCATAAGATGCCCCGCCAAATTCAACGTCTTGCAGGTCGATTTCCTGACTTTGTCCTGAACTTTATTAGTTACCGTCTCCCACACTACCTTGCTCAGAGATTTGTTAGTAAGAGGCATTCCAAGGTACTTGGAAGGTAACTGATCCCTTTGAAACCTGAGAATTCTGGTGAGGTTCCTTTGAATAGAAATGTAAGTTTTGAAAAAAAATACCCTTGATTTTTCAAGGCTTACCTCTGTACCGGTGGCCAAAGAAAATTTGCTCAGGATTAGTTTGAAAGCTCTGGCTTCCTTGACCGTAGGAATGCCTTGCAACATTTTGTCATCAACAAATTGTTGATGAGTAGAAGCAGCACCATCCAGGGTAAGTTTCAGACCTTGGATTCTTCCTTTAGCATTTGCAATTTTGATTGCTCTACCTAGCCCTTCCATCATGAGAAAAAAGAGGAAGGCAAATAGTGGATCCCCTTGTATGAGACCCCTAGAAGGCATAAAGGTTCTAGAGGGGGAGCCGTTAAGCAGAATGGAGAAGCTAACCATAGAAACAAGGGCCATAACCCATCTTATCCAGTTGTGGTCGAAACCATAAGCTCTTAGCACTTCCCTAATGTAAGATCAACTTAGCTTATCATAAGCTTTTTCTAGGTCCAGCGGCATGATCATACCAGCTTGCTTATTTCTCTTAAGAGAGTGTAGTATCTCATGAGCTTGTATGATGTTGTTAAGAATCTGTCTTCCTTCCACAACTCTAGTTTGCTCCTCTGAGATGAGAGCAGGAAGAAAAGGCTTGAGTCTGTTAGGTATCACTTTGGAAATAATTTTGTACACCACGTTACATAAGGCTATGGGTTTGAATATGTCCAGTGTCATAGCTTTTTCCTGCTTTGGAATCAAAGCTATGAAAGAGGCATTAAGAGATTTCAAAACAGTTTTGGATCTTCTAGAGTCTTCCACAACATCAAGGATATCCTGTTTGACTATTTTCCAGCAAGCTTTGAAGCAGTCCACATTGAAACCATCATGGCCAGGAGCTTTCCCATTTTGCATCTCATTGATAACTTCACTAACCTCCTCTTCAGGCACTGGCCTGTTAATATTGTGGTTGTCTTCCCTGGTTACAAGCTTAGGAATGAACTTTGTGAAATTGTTAATGAACTGAGTTCTGTTGACGACAAGCTCCTCTACTATGCTAAAGAAGTGTTGAACTAGGAAAGATTCCATTTCTTTGTGAGAGACGAGCTCTTTCCCTTGAGAATAATTAAGTTTTGAAATTGTGTTATGAGATCTGTGATCCAAGGTTGATCTATGAAAGAACTTCATGTTTCTTTCTCCTTCTCTAATCCACTACACCCTCGATTTCTGTCTCTAGAAAATCTCCTCTTGCATGCACCGATCTTCCCATTCGTTCTGAAGAGAGTCAGCCTGAATTTTCCGTTCCTTGGTAAAACCTTCTGAGATGATGATCTGATTAATCTCCTAGAGTTTCTGCTCAACTTCTCTTTTGGCTTTAAAAATATTACCAAACTCGTTTTTGTTCCAAACTTTAAGCCTAGATTTGATGTGTTTAAGTCTCTGCCACAACATGAACATTTTAGTGCCTTGAACGGGCATATCTTCTGTCCACCATTTGTCAATATTGCTGGTGAAGTCAGGGTGAGAGAGCTAGACATTTTCAAACCTAAAAGGTTTGTTCCTCGGTGTACCCATAAAATTAGCTTCAAGCTGGACAGGCCAGTGGTCCTAGCCTCCGAAGGGAAGGATTAAAGGTGACATATCAAGGTCTGTGAGAAGGAGGTCCTCTAAGATTATGAATCTATCTAATTTAGAGGCGACTTGAGAAGCCCCTCCCCTCTTATTATTCCAAGTTAAAGTTCCATTTATTGTTTCAGTGTCCACTAGTCCCATGTTATTCATGAGGTTCTGGAAGGCAATGGAGTCTTTGCCTAGTGTTCTGGTACTACCGTTTTTCTCTATAAGAGATCTGATTATATTGAAATCCCCCACCAGAATCCAGGGCATATCCGGATATCTCTCTCTCAGCTCCTCAAGGGAGGTGAGAAGCTTAAGTTTGTCTTCTAGTTTTTTAGGACCATAGACATTAGTGATCATGTATATCACTGTTGAGTGATAAAAGGTGTATTTTTAACTCCTAATTATCTTCACATTAATTATCAATACAAGTACAATTTTTTTATTTCAAGAGTGTACTCAGTCTAAGGCAGTCACTTGATTAAAGAGTAATGCTTTGCAGTATAGTGCTTAAAATGCAAAAGTAAATGGATGCTGGAAACAAAACCTAATTGGAATGGCAAGAAAGTTAAATTCTCTGCAACTAAATCATTTACTCAAGGAACTACAACAATCATCAATCGATGATTTAGTAATGACAACTCTTTCCCCTGTAAACTGATGTAAATGAAAACCACTCACAAACAAGATCTCCAATATGAGAACTTAGATAGTAGTATTCAATGTTCATTACAATTGTAGATCTTTCAATCCACACTAAAGCAATTAATTGGAAATAACAATTTGATTGGCAGAAAAGCAACAACAACTAAATCTATTGAAAATATTGAACAGTGAAGCTTAATGTACATAAATGAATTGAACAACAATCTTTAGATAATAAAGGGACAACAAATCCAATTAAGTGTAAACACACACCGACTATAAAGTAATTGAATCAGCAATCTTATTCTGGCAGAGTGAACATTAATTGTAGGTATAAAGGAACAACAATCACAATTATAATTGGATAGTAATTAAATGAACAACAGTTGTAGTTGTAAGCGAACTGTAATTAAAATAATAACAATCGCAGTTGTAAGTGAACAATAGAATCTAAATTAGACAGTGCAGTATTGTTTCAAAAGGGACAACATGATATTTTAAGGTATGAATAATAATCTTATTATTAACACAGTCTAATTACGATCTTGATATAACAGAGTAATTCAGCGAAATGTCCAGAAACAAAAGATTACCGAATAAATTGAATTAAGGAAATGCAAAGGAAATCAAACCACACATGACTGCAATTGTAAAATAGTGATACAAGAAGCAAGTGGATCCACTAGGGCCGGGCCCTTGGCCACCAGTGAAACACTGCTGCATTTACTCCAGGATCAGATAATGGAGCAACAACTAAGTTATATATTAATCATATATGACAAATTTTACAGCTATCTCTCCTTAAAGAGAGTCGAGAATCAAAGTTGAAATTACAACAGTAATTCTGAAAAATCAATTCCTCTCTGTGTCTTACAATCACTACCTCATTTATAATGGGCAGGCAGATACATCAAGGTTATAGATAACTTTTAAGGTAGCGATCCCTCAGGATCAAAAGATCCCGAAGGCTTCGCTTAATATTCCATTTTCAGTTCTCTTCTTCTGCAGACACTCTGTTTTCTCCATCTTTTCCTGAACTGCGTGCTCCAGTCTTGTTTTCCTTGTCTAGACACGGTTTCCTAGCGGAGGAACAACAGTTGCCTTGATTTTGTCTTTACCTCCCGAATAGAAATTTACAAATATTTCCTTTTCTGTATAATAAAACACAATAATTGATTAATTCGTATTAACCACTATTTTCCCATTTCAACTGTAATCTTTTATCATATTGGCAGTTTTTAGAATAAAAAGAATTATGTTTAAAGGAAAGATAAAGAAATAGATGGCAGAAACGTACCTTTTCCATTACTCAACAATCGCCTTATCACCCAAAGGTTGAATCGATAGTGATAGATAGTTCCTAGAAGCTTCAACATCTAGGATTCCAAGTTTTTGAGGATCCCATAGAGTAAGAATCCCACCCGCCGATTTATCTACTTTAACCTCTAGATACTCATACTTGATTGATTTGATATTCACCCTATGAGTGCCATCAGTTAAAGATTTATTAAACTAAAGGTATTACAGACTCATGTGCTGGTGTGTGTGTTTTGTGTTATTGAAACAATGGATCGATCAGATTGCCAATACACAGAAAATGAAATGGAAAGACAGCAGAGAAATACAGCAAACAACACAAAGACACAATTTTTTTTTAATAAGGAGTTCACCCTATTCTCCAAGGCTACGTCTTTGGTCCAGCTTTAGTGGTGGACTTGTTTTATTATTTCTTTCAGCAGAGAGATTACAATACAGGAACTCAATAGGAGTTCTCCTGAAGAAGATTTTGCTTAGCAGGGTGGTTCTTGGATTCCCCAAGCCACTCAGAGTACATAGACTCTTCTTGTTCCTACCAGCTCTATGACCCTTGGTCTAAAGTGGAAAGAGCCAAATGTGATGCTCAGTCTGGACAGATTCCTATATGGGAAGGCTTAAATCTTCAAGCTCTCTGGTGCTCGACGCTACCTGTGGTCAGCTCGACCCTCTGTCTCTTCTGCTTGGTTTTACTGTTCTCTATGTCTAGTACTCCTCTCTGGGTTCACTGTTCACTCTCTCTCTTGGTCACTCGGATTCTCCTCAATTCGGATTTCCAATATGACTCTTACTAGTTCGAATATCTTTGTTCATGGCTTTAGCCATTCGATCCTTATGCCTATTTGGTTCCTCTTCCGTCTATGTCGATTCACCTTCTCCAGCTACACTTGGAGTTCCCTGTGTTCGGCGTCATCATGACGCTCAAGGAGTGGTCACTTGTCCACCTCTAAATGGTGCCAACATGCTTTGTCGGTTCATTTCTTCAGTTACGCCATGGATGCGTTCTTCCTCCATCGTGGCAGTCAAACGGATTCCAAATCCCTTTAGAACGGGGCTTAATTCCCTGTCGATTTTGCTTCTTTTCATCGGGCGTAATCTCAGCCGTCCAATCTCGGCGCTCCAGATCTGACGCCATACGCACGTTTCGCGCGGTTGACTTGCTTGACCGATAGCACGCGATCAACGATGGTTTTCTCTCACCTCCGCCTACCACGCATCGATCGGTGTATGGAATCGCTCTGCTCCTGTCCAAAACCTCTTACTGTTCAAGGGCACCCCGATCAAACCCACCGGTTTCTAGACTGCGGGTCCCGCCTTTGTACTTTAGCGCTTTTACCTTTTCTCGCCCGCAGTCCTCTGGTTCCCCCACACGACCGGGTGTTCGAGCTTTCCCATTTTGGCCCTGTTCGCTTAGCGATGCATGATCAGAACATCAAAAACCTCACCTTTTCTCCATTCCAGGGCTCCCAAGGGATACTTTGGCCTCCTGCGTGGTCTCCATGGGCCTCGGTTAGTGTGCTTTGACCAAGGTCCTCCTCATTCCATGTTAGCTACCATGGCCACTGGTTCAGGGTGTTTTTGATACTGTTTTGGATTTCCTTAGCGATCTGTTTGACCTAATTCAGTCATGGTTCTTGATTGTCTTTCTGTGGATCGAATTTGGATCACGACCTCCATACTGAAAAAGCTTTTGGACCACCAAAAGTTGGTTTTCAAGCATTGACTAAGTGAGGATATTGTTTCTTCACTTGTCTAGTCTCAATCCACTTTGCGCTGCTTGACTTTGAACCTTTGAGCCCAATCTTGAGGTACTAAACTTCTCCCCTACACGTTTTCCTCACCTTCCTATCCAGAACTGTGTCTTCCTACAACTCATTGAGGTATTCAGGTAGTAGGTCATCAATAGAAGGTAATTGACTTTTCTCTTCAGGGTCCTCAATCATTGAAGGTTCAAACAATCTCAAACAATCTGCATTTACGACTGAGTAGATGTGCATGTAAGCTGGTAGATCAAGGCGAAATGCAGTTTCACCAATCTTCTCAAGTATCCTGAAAGGTCCATACCTGATAGGCTTTAGCTTTTTACCTTCACCTTGCATCCCGTCCTTGCTGATATATAGCCAGACTTGGTCTCTAACTTGAAAATTATGCTCCATCTGATGCTTATCATGCCTAGCCTTATACTTGGCCTGGCTCATTTCCAGCTGTTCCTGTACTACCTGATGGATCTACTGGATCTGTTCAATGAACCTGGTCGCCTTATCCACATCACTGTGCCCATCAACCATGGTATATTTACTAAAGAAAAAATCCAAAGGGGGCCTTGGCGTGAAACCAAAGCAGATCTCAAAGGAGATCTCTGTGTAGAAGAGTGTTTGGCTCTGTTGTAAGCATGTTGCACATAACACAAGTGTTCATCCCAAAGTTTAGGATGTTTACTGCAATATCCTTTCAGTAACTGGATCACAGTCCTATTTACTACTTCTGTCTAACCATCTATTTGTGGATGAAAAGCTGTGCTTTTCTTTAACTTGGTGTCCATCAGTTCCCACAGACTAGACCAAAACTTCCCCATAAATCGGGTGTCTCGATCAGATACAATGGAAGTGGGTAATCCAAAATGAACTCATACATGTTAAAAGAACAATTTTGTAGTCTGTTCAGCTGTGACTTGTTTACTACAAGGTATCAAAATGCACATTTTACTGAACCTATCCACAACAACGTATAGATAATCATGACCTTTCCTAGATTTAGGCAGTCCTCCTACAAAATCCATGGAAACACTCTCCCATGGGTGAGAAGGAACTGGAAAGGGAGTGTACAAGCCTAGTTTTCTATTGCTGGGATTGCTTTTAGCACACATGACACACCCTCTTACATATCGAGAAACTGTCTCATTCATTTTCTGCCAATAGCAGAATCTTTGCAGCTGTGCAACTATTTTGCTTACTCCAAAGTGACCTGATATCAGAGAAGTGTGTGCTTCCCTAATTATCTTTATCCTCTCAGTTTGTGGAATGCAAAGTTTCCCACAATGGTATAAGAGTCGGTCCTTTATATGATAGTCCAATTCTTATACTCTTTTGCCTTGACTCAAAGTTGCATATACATCTTTAAAATCCATATCCTCAGCATATTGTTTTATGTAGCTTTCATGTAGTACAGAATTATGATTAAGTATGGTAGATGCATTTATAATGGGTCTAGATAACATGTCTGCAACCTTTTTATGTATGCCCTTTTTATATCTGATGACCAAGTGAAACTGTTGTAGAAAACCCATCCACCTGTAATGTCTTGATTGTTGCAACTTAGTTTGGGAGTGTAGATATTGAATTGGCTGATGATCAGTATGTATTACTGTCTCTTTGCCCATTAAGTAATGTTTCCAATTTTTCACACTCTGAACTAATGCATACAATTCTTTATCATATGTAGGATAGTTAGCTAATGTAGGATTGAAAGTTTCATAATGATAACATTATGGGTTTGCTATGCTGTGTCAACACTGCTCCCATGGCATAGTCATTGGCATTAATTTGGATCTCAAATGGTCTTTGCAAATTTGGCAGTGCTAGTATAGGTGTTGTACTTATTTTTTCTTTCAAGGTGTCAAAGGCTTTTTGATGTTTGCCTCCCCACTGAAACACCTTATTCAATCCTATTAAAGCATGTAAGGGAGCTGAAATTGTGGAGAAGTTAGGGATGAACTTCCTGCAATATTATGCTACTCCTAAGAAGCTTCTCACTTCTGTAGAAGACCTAGGTTTAGGCCAGTTAACAATGACTGCCACTTTAGAGGGATCTATTTTCAATTCACCTCCCCCCACTATGTGACCCAAGTAGTTTAGAGATGTTTTGCCAAATTCATATTTTGAGAGTTTAACATAAATTTTTTCTCTTTTCAAAACATCTAATGTCTGCTTAACATGCTTTAAATGTTCTTCCTACGTTTTACTAAAAATCAGAATGTCATCCAGATACACAATAACAAAATCATCAAGAAAAGGTCCGAGTACATCATTCATTAATCTCATGAAAGTAGCAGGAGCATTAGTCAAGCCAAAAGGCATAACTAGCCATTCATACAATCCCTGCTTTGTTTTGAAAGTAGTCTTCCATGCATCTTTCTCTACAACTCTGACCTGATGATATCCACTATGCAAATCGAGCTTGGTGAAATAAACAACTTCTTTTAATTGATTTAAGAGATCATCTATGTGAGGAAGGGGATAACGGTTCTTGATTGATATCTTATTTAGTGCTTGGTAATCAATGCACATTCTCCACGAGCCATCTTTCTTTCTCACCAAAATGATTGGTGACCCACATGGTGATGTGCTAGGCCTGATGAAGCCCTTCTCGAGCAACTCCTGCACTTGCTTCTTGATTTCAGCATTCTCTAAAGCAAAGAACCTTTTATACCTGTGGCTGCTATGGTTGTTTCATCTCCCGCGTTTGACCCCAAATATCTCTAAATAGCTGCAACTGTCTTCTTCTTCTTGCCCTCAGACTTCTTAGGTCTCAGCTCTGGATGCAGAATCCAACAATGCTCATCATCATGCCCCTCCTTTTTACAGTGAGTGCATGAAGCTTTGGCTTTTTGTGTAGTGTTAGCCTTCCTTGCTTTCCACTTCTATTTTATTTTCTCCTTGCTCTTGCTTACAGTGGGTTGGGATGGTCCCCCAACTTCTAGATTGCCATTCTTTCCTCTAGCCTCTAGATGAGCAGCTTGTACAGACACGCAATCTATACTAGTGAGATTAAACATGAGGATGGTATGCCTCATGTAGTTGTGTAGACCACTAATGTACTTCAAAAGAGTCTCTGGTGAGTCTAATGAGATACCCAACATCAATGCTCTCTTTCTGAACTCTTGAGTATACCCTTGTACACTTTGCCCCTTCAACTGCCGAAGAGTTTGCCAACTCATCATGGCTTGCTGCATGTAGGCCAATGGATAGAACTGTTTCCTGATTGCAGAAACGAAGTCACTCCAGACATAGATGGTCTTACCATGGCTTTTCATATCAGCTTGGGTTCTACCTTCCCACCAAACCAAGGGAGTGCCTCTTAGGCATAGGCTTGCTAGCTGAATCTTAGTCTTGTCTAAGTTTATGTTATGTACCCTGCAATACAGATCAATTTGTCTAATCCAGTTGTCCAATTTTTCAGCATTTAGCTCTCCATCGTATATAGGCAAATCAAATTTAACATCTAACCTAATCAAAGAGGCTTTCTTATTATGTACAGGGCTATTAGGAGGTGTGAGAAAGTTTTCCTCTTTCCCTTTTCCTTTGGAGTTGTCATGGAAGTGAGACTCATCTTCTTCTCTATCTTGCTTAGAGCCTGATGCATCTTCCACCTTTTGCTTTCTAAAATCTCGATACATTTCTTCAACCATGGACTTCATAGCTAGGAAACTCTCTATGAATTGAGGGTTTGGCCCCATAGAAATTTCTTTTGTCATGGTCTTTCAAGGATAGACTCTCCCAATTTTAGGATTAGTTTCCACCAACTCTCCTTCTCCTAATTTGAGCTTCGATCTTGTGAGCATTCACAGCTATACCAACACAAGCTTGTCTAACCTTACAACCTTACTGCTATGATACCACTTGATCTGATATTCACCCTATGAGTGTCATCAGTTAAAGATTTATTAAACTAAAGGTATTACAGACTCATGTGCTGGTGTGTGTGTTCTGTGTTATTGAAACAATGGATCGATCAGATTGCCAATACACAGAAAATGAAATGGAAAGCCAGCAGAGAAATACAGTAAGAAACACAAAGACAAACAGTTTTTAATAAGGAGTTCACCCTATTCTCCAGGGCTACATATTTGGTCCAGCGTCAGTGGTGGCCTTGTTTTATTGTGTCCTTCAGTAGAGAGATTACAATACAGGGACTCAATATGAGTTCTCTTGAAGCAGATTTTGCTTGGCAGGGTGGTTCTTGGATTCCCCAAGCCACTCGGAGTACACAAACGCTTCTTCTTCCTACCAGCTCTGTGACCCTTGGTCTACAGTGGAAAGAGCCAAATGTGATGCTTAGTCCGAATAGATTCCTTTATGGGAAGGCTTGAATCTTCAAGCTCTCTGGTGCTCGACGCTGCCTGTGGTCAGCTCGACCCTTTGTCTCTACATCAGTCTAGAGGAATGATTTTTTCTTGAGAAGGTTAGTAAGGGGTCTAGCAATGCAACCATAATTACAGACAAATTTGCGATAGTAACCAGTGAGATCCAAGAATCCCCTCAAACTCTTCAAGGTTTTTGGTTGGTGCCAATCTTGCATTGCCTTTATCTTTTTGGGATCAACCCTGAAACCTTCACGACCCACAAAGTGTCCCAACTACTCAACTTCTTCCATGCCAAAAGAGCACTTGGACAATTTGAAAAATAATTTGTGATTCCAGAGCAATTGCAAGATCAGGTCTACATGATGAAGATGGTTTTCCCAGGTTAGGTTGTAGATGATAATGTCATCAAAGAACACGAGGACAAATTTTTGGCAATATGGTTTCAGCAGGTGATTCATGAGGCTTTGAGAAATGGATGGAGCATTACAGAGACCAAATGGCATGATCAAGAATTTGTAATGGCCTTCATGAGTGTGGAAAGGAATCTTGGGAATGTCTACTTCTTTCATGCATATTTGGTGATAGCCAGAGCGAAGATCTAACTTGGTAAAGAGTTAAGCACCATGTAGTTCATAAAGAAGATCATCAACAATCGGGATAGGGAATTTGTCTTTTAGAATGAGCTTGTTGAGGGCCCAAAAGTCTAGACACATGCATCATTCCCCATCTTTCTTGAGCACCATGACCACTGGTGATGAATAAGGATTGATGCTAGGATTAATAACACCAGCTTCAAGGAGTTCCTTAATGATTTTTTCAATTTCATTCTTTTGGGTGAAAGGATATCGATATTGGTGCACATTAGGTGGTTGGGCCCCAGTGACCAAAGTGATGCTATGATTATGTTCTCCTCTAGAGGGTGGAAGCTCTTTAGGTTTGTAAAATACGGGTTGGTGGTAGTTTAGGACCTATTGCATCTCATGATGAATATAAAGAGGAGTGGATTCTATCGTCTGGATAACATTAAACTAGGCGATGACTCCATGATGGCCATTTTTTAACAACTTTTCCATTCGATGCCAGTTGATGACAGAAGGTGCACCTTCTTGGAGTCCACTAAGTGTATGAATGTGTTCATTATTCTTAAAGCTCATATATAATTCCTAGAACTGTGTGAAGCCATTCTGCACCCAAGACAATGTCACAACCACCCATGTTAATCGCAAACATGTGGGTCTTTAGGTGGTAGTCTCCCATCTAAAGTTTAATATTTTCGCATCGCCCTTCACATTTCATTATACCCCCACCAACAATAAGGACCTGGAAATTAGAGATTGCCCTTATAAAACAATGAATAGCTTTAGCAACTCTCTTATGGATAAAGTTATGAGTGCTACCGCTATCAATCAATACTACTACAAGGCAATGCTTAATAAAACCTCTGATTTTGAGAATTGGGGGCGCAGAAAAGCCCGCCAAAGCATGTAGCAAGATAACTAGTTCATCTGGCGTAGTTGTGAGATCATTCTCCTGCTGGGTCTCCTCAACTTCGTCCTCTCGCCCCCCAAGGGGTGGGGTTTCCTTAGATGAGATGTGATCAGTAACATCAATTTGAAAGAATTTTGGCTCGTTGCATTTATGCCCCGCGGAGTATTTGTGATCACAGTAGTAGCACAATCCTTATTTCCTTCTTTCAGAAATTTGTGCTGGAGACACCTTTTGAACTATAAGTGTTTGGGTAGAGCCCTGATCCTTGGTGGAACACCCGTTGGCTATGAAATTTGGACAAGTAGACTAGGCAGATAAGGCAAGTTCTACCTCGACAGCCTTTTTGCAAGCATCTATCCATGTAGGAGGGTGGTGCATTCAGACATGTGCTTGGATTGCTTCTTTGAGACCACTGATGAAACACTCCAAGTAGAATTCATCTCCTAGACCTTCCATTATGAAGGTAAATGTCTCAAAGGCTACAATGTAGCCTTTTACTATGCTTGTTTGTTGAAGCTTAGTGAGATGGACCAAAAAAATAGATTCTCTGTCAAAGCGGTCACAAAGGGCTTTTGAGAACACGTGCCACGTTATGTTCTCAGGATAACATTTCTAATGCCACTACCACCATTTCCATCTTTCTTGGTCCAAGTAAAGGGCTCCCACAGGTAGTTTATTTTGATCATCATATATATCATTCAAGGTGAAATATTGTTCCATTCATGCTACTCATACTGTTGGATTAGAGCCATCAAATATATACATGTCCAGCTTGGGTGGTTGAGGGTGGGAATGTTGGTGATTTCCATGGAAGTGAATATGATGGCTAGATTCTCCTTCAAGGTGTTCATCAATACTAGGCACCTCCTGATGATACCCCATCCTACTCTTGGTGAATTGTTCAAGCGTTTTTGTAATGTTGTCCAGTTGTTCCCTGAATGAATCCAACATTGTTTCAAGGCATTTGATCTTCTCATTGGCCATGACTTGAGCTGTGGTTTCTACCATGCACAGATCTCGGTTACTTGAAGTCACTCTGAAAAAATTTGGGACCGCCAGAAAATTGATGCTAACCAATGAATGGTACCACTACGATTAGCTCTTCGTCCTGAATATTATGTGCTAAGTCTCTTGTAAGCGTCTCGGGGAGGACTAAGACTTTTTTTTTTAAAACTCCGAACAAATTTTTACTCCCTGCAGATCAATACTATAATGGCCAAATTCCAAAAAACTTGATCTTGCGCAATGTCCTATGAAAATCGGCCAAGACTATAGTAGCAACAAGCCTCACTGCACAGAGTCAGATCTTCCTGCAAAACCCCAACTGCTGAATGTGTGTTGTACTGTGATGCCAATACCCCAACTGGTGGATCTGATTGGTGCGGTGGCGACAAAACCCCAACTGCTAGATCTGAATTGAACTGCAGCGATAAAACCCCAACTGGTGGATTTGATCTAGTAGATAAGATAATGGTCGATCTTCAAAGAGCCAAGAGAACTATGGTCATAAAGGAGTGTCAGGTGCTACAAATCAAAATATACATAAGGGTCCAACAATAGTACTCAACCCAATCTTTCAGGGCAATAACTAAGGAGGATCAACCATACCCTTAGCTGTACTACTCGACTACCCTACGTATGCGCGAGTAATCTCCCTGAGTGCTATTCTCAATGTGCTGTAGCAGCAATACGAACGACTACTTATCTACAGTGAGGTTTCAAGTGAGCCTAGGGGGCTTCTGATATACCCTGAAGGTACGTGGAAGTGCAGTCCGTGCTTGGTTCTGTCTAATGTGCTACTACTTGAAGGGGTACCCACAAGGGTTACAAGGGAGACAACAAGCGTGACCACCTCTTTTATTTCCTGCATGCATGCCTCTCCAAATCTGCAGATTTATGTGCTCAATGACAAATTCCATGGTTTAAAGACGTCAGAACATGTCTCTAGCCTAAAAAAAATTTGTGCAAAAATGGAGGTACCACTAGCCCTGGAAATGCGCTCTGATACCACTTGTTATGCTCTTGAATTGCGAGAAATTCCAGAATACCAAATATGCGAAGAAATACAACCCAGAACATAGAATAAAATGAGAAAACCAACAAGTATTTTATTATTCAAAGATAAAATAAATGTTCACTTGCCTCTTTGAGGGGGCATCCTCCAACAGAGCAGAGCTCAATTACAAAATAAGACTTGGTGATATTTCCCTTCTAACTATGACTATTTATAGTTAAATGACCTTCAACAACCTAACGACTAGTGGTCCTTTGCATAACATGGGTTAACCACTTTATTTATTAATTATGTCCTATTTGCAACTAATTGTGGCCCCTTTTCTTAAATGCTAGTCAACCACTTACAATTATTAATACGGGCTTTATTGACTCTTTAAATAACTATGACTATGACTCGATCCTATTAAGTTTGTTACGTAAATAAAGAGTTAGGGTTGGACCCTCACAAAGGAACACAACTTCTTCAGTAGATCGATGAATTGTCTTCGTCCTAAAATCCTTCTCTCTCTTAGCAAACTTCTTCTCAAGGGAGTCAAAGGTAATCTCGTTAAGATTTCCACTTGCTTGCAATGAGTTAAGATAATGTGAATAGGTAGGATATAATGCCTTGACATAAGCTATGAGAGGAGTATCTATTTCAACACAGGTGGTGATGAGCCCCAAAATTGGTAACAATATGGGCTCATTTGGCCTCATTTTCATTGTTCAGCCCTTGTTCAAATCCGTCATTTTCTATAGTTTATGCATTATTTTTAGTATGTTTGTGTCTTTGGTACGAATAGGGGAAGTTACTTTTCCTAGGTGGTTAACACGTGTCTATTTCAAGTTTTTGACATATATTGGAGCAAAGTCAAAGCAATCATGAGCTATAAGGCAGCCAAGCCTGAAGTTAGGACTTGAAGGAGGGATGCCTACAACATTCAATAACCCTTCCTCGGGATTCTCACCTTCAACTCTGAGCTCCAAAGACCACCAAGCCGAATCTAGAAGGCAGCCAATCAGCATTTAGAAAGGGATTGTTTGACTCACAGTTTGACAGTCAAGTTCCACAGATTGAGGAGGCCAGCTAGGCCCCTCGTTATCTATAAATGTTGAAGCCTCAGCCTTCGTGAAAAGACTTTTGAACCTATTGTGTACTTTTCACTTCAGTGCTGCAGCAGCTTTATTTTGTTCCTTTGTAGCCATTTTTGGCATAATTGTTATGAATCCTTTTGGATAATGAGAAGCAGTTTGGTTTCCTAGCAAGTCTGAGTTTTTCATAGGAGCCAAAGCTCTCAGGGTTGGGCCCAACCTGAGAGCCTAGGACCTCCTTTCTGTA
>APFE030659940.1:4652-26085 GCA_000404065.3 Pinus taeda
TTCTTTGGTTCAACCCAGTATTTGATTGTCTTCACCCTATTCGGCTCCATTCGTATGTACCCTTGGCCCACTATGTGTCAGAGGAACGGAATCTCGGTCTGAGTGAACATACACTTAGACTTCTTCAAATACAGCTGATTTGCCTTGAACGCCTCGAACACCATCGCCAAGTGTTTCTTATGATCCTCCATGTTATCAATGTACACCACTATATCGTCCAAGTACAATACTACGAACAAATCCAAGTATGGACATAGAACATCATTCATCAAAGTGCAAAACATAGAAGGAGAATTGGACAACCCCAATGGCATAACAAGGAATTGAAAGCTACCATACCTTGCTACTATCGCAAACTTCCTTTCATCTCCTTCAGCTATCCGCACCTTATAATACCCATGCCTCAAGTCCGGCTTGGAAAACACTCGGGCCTTCACAAGCTTTTCGAAGCAATCTGCAGCTAATGGCAAAGGATCCCTGTTCTTTATCATCTGCTTGTTAAGAGCACGATAATCACAACACATCTGTAGTTCATTGGTATCCTTCTTTTGCTGGACCAATACCAGACCTCCATATGGGGACCTTGAAGGTCTGATGAAACCTGCATCAGTTAACTCCTTTAACTGTCATTTCAACTCCTCCAACTCAAGTCCTGCCAACCGATAAGGTGCTTTAGCCAGAGGTTGCTTCCCTGGCTTAAGCTCAATGCTATGATGGTCCACTGCATGCCTTGGTGGAAGCTTCTTTGGTATCTCATCGGGCATCAAATCTACACACTTAGCCAGCACCTCAAAAATCTCAGCTGGAACGAGGATCCCACTCCATCATCGCCTTCGACTCCCTTGAATACAGTCGCATATGTCTCCACGTCTGACTCCAACATAGCCTTCTCCAAACTCAGTGTAGAAACATGCCACACCTTGACTTCCTTCCTTTTCTTATGAGTAGGCAAAGTCCAAGTCTGTGACCGTCCAACCAGCACCACCTCATCATAGAAGGGGACAATAATTGCATTATTTCCCTCCAAGAAATCTTGCCCAAATATCACATCAAAATCGTTCATCTCCATCACTGTGAAGTCCAACTAACCTTTTCAGTCTTTTATCTGCACAGGTACTTCGTGTGCCAAACCTGCCAATTTAGCTCTAGAGTTCACTGCCTTGACTTCCACATTTGATAGGAAGATCATTAGTCCAACCTCTCTTCCCAACTGTGTCGTCATGAAGTTATGAGTGCCCCCCATGTCCACAAGAGCTTGAATGGTTTTACCATGTGCCATAAAGTCCATGAAACCCAGATTGTGAATCCATGATTTCTCTATAACTTTTCCCTTATTTCCTATTCTCTGCAATTCACCTCTGATACAACTTGTCACACCCCCAATTCTTTTTTCACAAATTGGCTTTCGTGCAGCATTGACTAAGTACTTAGCATGTTCATTTGTTAACTTACTTTCCAAACTACGCCTAACATTCTTCATTATTAAACAACATTAATGTGCAGAAACCATTAATACAACATCAACATTCAACAGCAAGAGAACACATAAACCCATATGCAAGATAATGATTTTATTATAATATCAGAATTTTCAAGTTTACATTGGGAGACAAGCTCAATCGGCCTTTTTACAAAATTCTGAATGATCGTGTCGTTTAGCCCGAACGGGCACACAATCATGTGTTGCTGGCTCAACCTACTTGGGCACCCTTCGCACGTTGGCCACACCATCCACAAACTCCACGTTTGCCTTCGCATCGCTAGGCGCTCCTACCTGCCGTCGCACCTTGCCCACTCACCTCAACTCGTCGATCCTTCGGCGGGAGCCCACCAACTGTGTCACCCCGCCCTGAACGATGATCTCCATTTACACCTGAATGTGCTCGTTGTGTGGGCTCATACCACCATGACCTACGCCATAGAATCGCAATCCACCACAGAGATATGCACACTTCTTACTTCCTTTCCAAGTCCAAAGTGATGAACTAACTCGTCCAGATCGTTGGTATACATATACAGTTGCCACCAACGTTTCACCATTTTTTCCGACCCTTCCAACAGGCCTTCATTTGGTTTCACTTAGCACGTCGGCCCGCTCGATATGTGGGTGATTGCCCAACCATCCTATCATTTCGCCATAATAGCTCATTGGCCCAACGCCAAGCTGACTCACCCATCGCTAGGTCGTCTCGTGGGTGTGCCCATGCTCACCCACTATAACCAGCGACTATGCCAACTTGTCGCCATAACATCGCCTCGCCAACTTGCTGAGTTGAATTACTCCTGTGTCAGCTCATCGACTCGCCACAACTAATTTTTCGCTCACCCGGTGGGTGCCCGAGAGTCGCCACAACCGCAAGGCGTTACGTCCTCCCCGACCTAAGGTCATTGCCATCCTTAGCAATTTGGCTATTCATCGTAACTTCCTATTGTACTTTACAATCTTCCGGTTCCATCTCCAAAGTGAGTCCTCCGTTTCCTAGCTATCCTCCTCTAGTGCATTCTTCCATCTGACAAGAAATTCCCGTCATGGGTGACTACCAATCCCTGCTATCTAAGATTTCAGAATCTTATCCATCTCAAGGTTCATCTTATCCATAATCATGGCTGGTCCCCTCGGTGGTTCCACGCTCTCTGGATGATCAGGGCCAAGTCTGCATCTTTTTAACTGATTGATATGGAAAACTAGATGTTTCATATGCATATGGTGCGGAAGCTCCACCTCATAGGCAACTTCCCCCACTCTCTTCTTAACTCGAAATGGCCCCTCATATTTCCTCATCAACGATATCGCAGTTCCCTTAGGTGGTTGAAACTGAACACCATGTCTCCCACACTGAAGTGTTCATCCCGTCTATCCTTATCTACCCATTTCTTCATTCTCCTTGCAGCTTCCTGCAAGCATAACCATTCCACCTCCAAGGTCTCATCCCAAGCCTTTATGAACTTCTTCGCATGAGGACTACTCAGCAAACCTTCCGTCACTACAGTATGCGGTGTGACTAGCATCTGTCCATTAACCAACTCAAATATACTGTACCCTGTTGCAAAACTCTTTTGTATGTTGTAGCTAAACTGAGCCACATCTAAGAGTTTAGGCCAATTCTTTTGATCAGCTATCACATAATGTCTCAAGTAATCCTCCAGCCATGCGTTCATGCTCTTGGTCTGTCCGTTTGTCTGTGGATGGTAACTCGAACTCATCAACAAATCTGTCCCAACTAACTTGAACAATGTGGTCCAAAATCTACCTGTAAATCGTGGATCTCGGTCCGATACGATGCTCAATGGCATACCCCAATACTTCATTATGTTCTTGAAGAACAACCCCACAATTTTTTTCACTCCACAAGGCATCTCTGTTGGAACAAAGACATCATACTTGGAAAAAGATCAACCACAACCATGATCCCTTTATACCCTTGTACTTGTGGCAACTGAGTGATGAAGTCCATCGAGACACTCATCCATGGTCTCTCAAGAATCAGTAAAGGCTGCAACAAACCTCCTTGCCTCTGAGTATCCAATTTTTCTTGCTGACAAATGATGCACATCTCTACATAATCCTCTACATCCTCTCGCATCTTCTCCCAAAAGAATCCTCTCTCCAAAAATGCCAAAGAACGACACTGCCCTGGGTGGCCAGCCCACGGAGAATCGTGGCACTCCTTCAAAAGGTGCCTCCTGAGTCCGGATGACTTTGGAACGTAGAGTCGATTTCCAAAGAACAAGAATCCATCTCAGAGAAAAAACCTTCGTGTCTTTCCCTCCTTTATCTGCTTCACTATATTTTGTGCCTGAATATTGGTCTCAACACTTTCCTTGAGCTTATTTTGCATCTCTTCTGACATCTAAATTCGACTCCTACTTCATGCTACCTGGTCTTGCCCTTCCAATGTTGTAAGTTGTCCCTTTCTGCTAAGGGCATCTCCTACCGCATTGAGTCTCCCAGGTCTATACTCAATAGTCATGTCAAATTCTGCTAAGAAATCCCGCCAGCCAGCTTGCTTCACAGAAAGCTTTGGTTGTGATTCAAAATAACTTGCTGCAACATTGTCCATCTTGACAACAAAAGGCTTCCCAATCAAGTAATGCCTCCATACATGTAAACAGTGAATGATCACAATCATCTCCTTCTCATGGATCGGATACCTCCTTTCTCTATCCTACAACTTTCGACTCTCATACGCCACTAGATGCCCATCCTGCATAAGAACCCCTCCTATGGAAAAACTTGAAGCATTTGTGTGTACCTCAAATGGTCGCTCAAAGTTCGGAAACTTTAGTATCAGTGTTGTAACCATCCTCTTCTTCAAATAATCAAATGTCATTTGACATTTGTCCGTCCAACTCCACCTCTTGTCTTTCTTTAGTAGGTCTGTCAGTGATGATGTCACCTTGGAGTACCCCTCTACAAACTTCCATTGGTAGCTGGTCATGCCCAAGAACACCCTAATATCATGGACATTCTTTGGTTCAACCCATTATTCGATCGTCTTCACCCTATTTGGCTCCATCAGTATGTACCCTTGGCCCACTATGTGTCTAAGGAATGGAATCTCGGTCTAAGAGAACATACACTTAGACTTCTTCGAGTACAGCTAATTTGCCTTTAGCGCCTCGAACACCATCGCCAAGTGCTTCTTATGATCTTGCATGTTATCACTGGACACCACTATATCATCCAAGTACACTACTAGGAACGAATCCAAGTATGGACGTAGAACGTCATTCATCAAAGTGAAAAACGTAGTAGGAGCATTGCACAACCCCAATGGCATAACAAGGAATTCAAAGCTACCATACCTTGTTACTATCACAGTCTTCCTTTCGTCTCCTTCAGTTATCCGCACTTGATAATACCCATGCCTCAAGTCCATCTTGGAAAGCACTCGGGCCTTCGTAAGCTTATCGAATAAATCTACAGCTAATGGCAAAGGATACTTGTTATTTATCGTCTGCTTGTTAAGAGCACGATAATCACAACACATCCGAAGTTCATTCATATCCTTCTTTCGCTGGAACAATACTGGAACTCCATAGGGGACCTTGAAGGTCTGATGAAACGTGCATCAATTAACTCCTTTAACTATCCTTTCAACTCCTCCAACTTAGGTCCTCACAACTGATAAGGCGCTTTAGCCGGAGGTTGTTTCCCTGGCTCAAGCTCAATGCTATGGTCCACTGCACGCCTTGGTGGAATCTTATTTGGTAGCTCATTGGGCATCAAATCTACATACTTAGCTAGCACCTCGGAAATCTCAGTTGGAACAGGCATCCCAACTCCATCATCGCCTTCGACTCCCTTGAATACAACCACATATGTCTCCATGTCTAACTCCCACATAGCCTTCTCCAAACTCAGTGCAGAAACATGCTACACATTGACTTCCCTCCTTTGCTTATGAGTAGGCAAAGTCCAAGTCTGTGACTATCCAACCAGCACCACCTCATCACAGAAGGGGAGAATAATTGCCTTATTTCCCTTCAAGAAATCCTGCCCCAATATCACATCAAAATCATTCATCTCCATCACTGTGAAGTCCAACTGACCTTGCGAGTCTTTTATCTTCATAGGCACTTCATGTGCCAAACCCGCCACTTTAGCTCTAGAGTTCACCGCCTTGACTTCCACATTTGATGGGAAGATCATCAGTCCAACCTATCTTGCCAACCGTGTCTTCATGAATTTATGAGTGGCCCCCGTGTCCACAAGAGCTTGGATGGTCTTTCCATGAACCATGAATTCCATGAAACCCAGATTGTGAATCCATGATTTCTCCATAACTTTTCCCTGCATATTTTCCTATTCTCTGCAATTCACCTCTGGTACCACTTGTCACGCCCCCAATTATTTTTTCACAAATTGGCTTTCGTGTGGCATCGACTAAGTACTTAACATGTTCATTTGTTAACTTACTTTGCGAACTACGCCTAACATTC
The DNA here is from genome assembly GCA_000404065.3 of Pinus taeda. Taxonomy (NCBI): domain Eukaryota; kingdom Viridiplantae; phylum Streptophyta; class Pinopsida; order Pinales; family Pinaceae; genus Pinus; species Pinus taeda. The sequence continues at coordinate 10,596 of APFE030659940.1, forward strand.
TTCATTATTAAACAAAATTAATGTGCGGAAACCATTAATAAAACATCAACATTCAACAACAAGATAACACATAAACCTGTATGCAAGATAATGATTTTATTATAATATCAGAATTTTCAAGTTTACACAGGGAGACAAGCTCAACCGACCTTTGTAAAAATTTCTGAATGATCGTGTCGTTCTGCCCAAACGGGCACACAACCGTGTGTTGTCGGCTCACCCTACCCGGGCACCCTCCGCACATTGGCCGCACCGTCCACAAACTCCCTAGAATTATAGCCAACTAATGTTCCCTCCCTTAGGACTTAGCTGTCACACCTCCCAAGAATACCATTCCTGAATCCATCGATCACACAAAGCCCTGGGCATATTTTGATGGCTTCGCACAAGGCACAGGATGTGGAGGCGGGGTTGTCCTACATATATCGGATACCCATTATTGTCACATCCAAAGGGGACATGGAAATGGCACCAACAACTTTGCTGAACTGTCCACTGCAAACTACCTCATCCAATTTGCGATAGAAAAAAGAATGTCATAATCTACAAATTTTAGGTGATTCAAAAATTGTTTGTCACTGGATTAACAAAACCACAACTTGCGACACATTCACATTGGGACATCTTTTGGATGAAGTGCATAGATACATCCAATATTTTGACAATTTTGTTTGTCATCACATATACAGGGAACGAAACTCCATCGCTGACCAACTTTCCAAAGAGGCAGCGATCAGGCCACACAACATCTGGATGATCCAAGAGCAGTGGGGAGGTGAACATTTCCAGTGCTACCACCGACCATATATGGACCATGCAGAACAGGCTCAACAGGAGCCTGAAAACATATGATAATTTTGACAATTTTATTTTTCTTTATTTTAACTATGTATATGCACATAACAATACATGTTCACAGGAATACTCTCTGCGTATAGTTATTTTTTGATGTCAATTATACAGTACTATTAAAACACTGTCTCCCTGTATAGAGAACATATCTTGGGACCTTAAAATTTTTGAATTGACATATAGGCTCTACTTTTACGTATGCTCACATCATCTACAACATGTAATTTTCCTATTAATAAAAATTACAATCCAAGAAAAAAATTAACTAACCAATTAAATAAAATTAATTTTTATTACATGGATAAACATTTTTGGAAGTTTGTTACGATTAACATAATATAAAGTAAACGTCACCGGTCTAAACTTGGGATATACATATTTAACATTATATTAAATATTTTTTAAATAAAGATACCAAAATATGGAATCCCTATAAATGTAAATTAATACATTATATACACTAAGTCGTCTGACGTCCGTGGAGCGCTAGCACCATCACCGCCCACCCTCTTTGACCTTATTTTCCAAAAGTAGTAATAGCTGTCACATTGAAAGCAACCTGCGAATACAGTGAAACACCTGACCTATAGGCGCAACTTACTTCTCGTTGATGTCTTCGAGTTGAAATATTCTAATATTTCCGTGGCAAAATTGCATTTAAATCATTCTATTGTCTGGGTCAAATTTGCTTTGTCCAGAGGTTTTTATTAATTTAAAATTTATTGAGATTTTCAAATTTTCAAATTTTCCAAAACGTTAAAAAATTAAAATTATAATTAACAAAAAAAAACTGACTGAAAATGAAACGATTTCACTGTCCTCTAAGAAGCGCTTCTACCTTTTAAGCTCTCCGTTTCGTTGTTTTCTTTTGCCACATTCGGCAATGTGGTCTGAAGACTATTGAAACACATAGAAATATGTGAATGGATAATCCACCGAATTTCAGCAATCCACTAAAATTTTGGAACAATTGAGCCCACAACAACATGGTTGCCACAATTGCAGGGTAAGAACAGCCACAAACGTGCAGAGAGTCCACAATGCGGTGTCAGGGATTTATATCATTCCTCCCCCATGATGTAAAACCTTAAAACTTTAGTATGCTCTCTTAATGTTTAAATTACAAAACAAAATGCAACGCACATTTCGTTAAATTTGAAAGTAGATTATATATATATATATATATATATTATATATATATATATATATTTTTTTTTTCTACCAATATTTATGTTTTAAAATTAGAACGGAAAGATTGCCAAAAGCTGTATTTTCATTTTAAACTTGTTATAATACTATAGTATAAATGATGTAAGATGTAAGTTGCATTTACGTAAAATTTTAAATTTAGTTAAATTATATTTTATATTAAAAATATTATTATATTATTTTGATGTTGATTTATATTTTTAATTGTAATTCAGTATTATATTTTTATTAAAATTAAAATTATTTCTTTTTTATAATCAAATTATAATAATAATAACAAATTCTTATCCCATTAATATTGGTTTTATTATGTATTTAATTAAATTGATCTCTTCCTTTATAACAAGGGTTAATAATGATGATAAACTTTTTTCACATTAATATTTTTAAGTTAATCTTATAAAAAAATTAATACATAGATTCCATAGTTTAATTATCTATTCGGTTGCTTTGAGGGGTGCATTAACATTTAATATGCCTCAAATACATCAATCAGATTTTTTCTTATCCCTCCTCGACATTTACCTTCCACCGTGGTTGTGACGATGTCATGCCAATCTTCATTCATTGTGCAAAATGAGCTAGCCACATGGAAACAATCAACACGTCTCTAGAAGATCAAAGTCATAAATCTAGTTGAGAGTTCAAGGAGTCTAGCATCCCTAGTTAGCTATTAAGGTAAGTTAAATGAGGTCACTAAGAGGAGTAGGGATTATATTCTATACAATTGTATATTGCTCACTAGTAGAGAAGAGCAAGGAGTAGGAGTTAGAGAGAATAATTAAGGAGGTCAATATTTTGTAATAGCCTAACTAGCCACAAGTTTCAAGTAACTCCATAGAGAGTGTGTTCTCCTTATACTTGCATTACTCCCATATTAGAGAAAACAATGTGGAGCAACCTCACCTGCCAATTAGGTTTTCTCCTATAAATGTTTTAAAGAGAAAATCTATATTTTCATTATCTATGGTGTACATGTGATCATAAATGTTTTTCTCTATTTTCTATTTTTTTATTTCATGCATAAGTAATTAACAAATATGTAATCTAAAGGAATTTAACCTTCATAATATAGATTTCAATGGGCTCCCATAACTACATCAAGAATGTTTTCATTTTTTTTCTATTATATTTAATCATAAACCCTAGGTTCATACAAACTTGGTGTTGTGCACTATATTTGCAAGCCATAGTTTCTTATCCTTATGATGCATCCACTCATGATAATGATCCTAGTTAAAGCATGTTAAATGTCACCCTAGACCTTAATCTAATGGCTTAGATGAAGGGAAATCAATTCATGGTTACTACTAGAAATATAATTGCAATGGAATAATTTAAAGAAACAGGTATATCTAATCAATTGTAATTCATTGAACTTGTAAGAAACACTGGAAGTAAAGGAAAGTTTTATAATTAGATTACAGAAAGAAGAAATATCATTCCAAGATGTAGAATTCGAAGTATAGGAAAACATAAACATTGATATCCAAATTCAAAGACACCTATCTATTTCCTAATTTCCCTGTTATTGAACCCCATCTTTTTGTGCTACTTATGATGTTATAGATAAATTTCCATTTTTATGGAGAACACTTAAAATGAGAGGTTTTGTGGTATTATATAGCAAAATTCACAGAGCTACATGAAACTCTATGCTACTAAAGGAAACTATCTGGTTAATCAAAGAAAGTTGTAAATGAGAATAAAGTTTACTAGTTCTAACAAAAAATATTCAAATAACTTTAAAACAAATAAACTACTCAAATAATGTGCTCTAGAAAGTGACTATCTATGAGATATATATGTCATATAGGAAAATAAACCTTTAAATATCTATATTAACAATGTATGAACAAGTGGGAAAAAATCATAAAAGAAGACTACGGAAGTAAAGTACACGTGATTCTTGAGTAACTTTGGGTGATCCCTCCCCAAGGAACTTAAGAACAAAAAAAAAACAATAAAAGGAGCAGGAACCTTCCATTAGAAATTTTTGTACATAGAGGTTCAAAATCCTCAATTTGTATATTAGTAGGGAACAAATCAACTTAATATGTTGGACTAACTACGTACCAAAGTCCCCAAATTTTGGATACTTTGTCTCTTGGAGTAAATTATTTTGGCATACTTGAACTCCATTACTGGTATGGCATTGATAACTTGAGCACCTTTAGTTCACAAGCTAGAAGTCTTGGGAATAGTATTGATTGTTTATGAATTCCATCTATATATATATATATATACACACGTTTGGTTCTAATTTGGGCTTCCACATGGTGAAATAGTTTTTTAATTTGTGTTATCATTGCATCTTTTTAATATGAATCTATTTGTGACAAATGAATCTAGAAGGTTAGAATATGCACTTGGCACCTAAGTAGAATTATGGAACTGATGTATTTGTATTTTTTTCTTAAACACAATTTTAAGGTCAATTATGAACTCACTGTTACAATTTAGTTATCTAGAGCTTTCCATCAATTGTAATTATGATTCATTTCTAGCTCTAAGAAATAATTTATTTCCCTTCGAATTTTTTCTTAGGTATTTTATCTCTCTTGAGTCATCCTTGATATGAGGCATCACATATGTTAGTTAAAATGGTATGTAGGAGTGCAATCTTACACACATTTCAAGGTAACTTGACCTGTTGGCTGATAAAAAACTTCAAAATATTGTGTTTTCTGATGAAATACATCCAACAATATTTTCCTTCATGTCATGTGTCACACCATAATTTTTTATGGTGCAACATTTCATTCCTTTGAAAATATTATTCCTTGTGATAGACATTTCCCCATCTATATCATGTTGCAAGAAAATTCCTTTTCTCATGATGTAATGGATGGAATTTTTCTTTGTTGTGGTGTGTTATGCATTGGAAAACTTTGTCCTCAATGATTGGTTCCTTCTTTTCACTTTGTTTTTATTTAATTTTTTAGTTATATATCTTTATTTCCTTTTTATCATTATTTCTTTCACTCATTTTCATCTCTCACTTCCTTCCTTTCTTATCACACCTTAGAAAGGGTTTCATTTTGCAATGTATCATGGTGATTTTTGTGGCATGATACTACACTGTAATTTTTTTTTCTCTTGGATGATATGAAATCTCTCTCTCTCTCTCCCTTTCTCATCACAACTTCTAAATTTTTTGGCATGTGTTGTATCACGTTATAAAAAATATTGTGCAATACATCGCACCATTAGAGAACTTTGTTTTTCACAGGGTAGTCTAAATTGGATCACTATATAATTTTTCTCCATTTCAATGCATTTATAATAAAGAACGTTGAAGAAATCAATTGAAAAAAGAAGTTTTATCAGTGGGACCCAGTTTCAGGAGAGGTGTTATATGATGTCTTTTTTTTGGGTGGCTGCAAATAATCTTCGAGCATGATGTTATTGTAGAGTCAGATATCTTTCCAACAATCCGAGAAATACATCAATAAGAATTTGAATCAAAATTTATGCCTCTAAAATATAACATTTTTGTGCTTAACCACTGCAATTCAAGAGGATGACACATCAAGCCTGTTGACACCTAATCATAGGGATTGGGTGAACAACTGTAATTATTGTAAATAAATAATAGAGAAGATGGAGAGTCATCGGGAGATGAACTGAATAGTCACTCCCTCTCGTATATAATAACGAACAACCTAAATGAATAATATGATTTGATTTGGGGAGTTACCTCCTGGTGTGATATGGTATCAAAGCTCAGGTCTCTAGGTTTAGGCATTCTGCATGCACCTTTGTAACTCCTCTTTGTTCAAGCTCTTCTACTCATCAGATCTACCATCCTGGCTAGCCTCACAGCTCTGACGCTGACGCTTCCATTGGTCTGGCAGTTTGTTCAACAAAAATTTCTTCCTGTGACATGTTATTCATTGAGTTGAATGTTTTTGTAGTGTTTCCTTCTCTGCTACATTGCTCCTATTGCTGCTCGAACCAGCATACAAAAACACCTAGCCTCTTTTATTTGTGCTCTCCCCACCGGTTTCCACACCCGATATTATGGTGTGGTATCGTAATAGCAATATATAACTTTGCTGCGATATATCAACCCATCCAGTTTATGTTATAAACTCCTCTCCACTGCACAATAGAACCATACCTCCCATCTGAGAATAAACAGTCATGTGGTATAGCACCTCCTATGTTGCGATATTGTGGTGGTATCATATATAACTTTGTTTTCATATATATAAAACTACTTTCTTATAACGTTGTTTTCATATAACGTTGTCTGGCATTTTGTCTCCTGATTACACAATCTTGTGGCCTCCGTTGTTGCATTCTTGGACTACATGTTCTTCTGAGAGACATATTTTCATATAATATACCTGGAGATTTTCATATAATATACTTGGAGATGTAGTCTGATGGTGTTCCGTAGGCTCCATTACTTTAAACGGGGTTTTTTATTTGTTTCATTGTTCCGTGGCTCGTCTGTTTACATTTTTTGTACAGAAATTGGTCTCATGGCTGATGATACTCTATTATACATCATACAAGTGCTTCTATTTGTTTTCCCGTTGTCTTTTTCCAAGCCCAGTGCAGGCGGAGTAGGTTATAGATTCCTACCTTGTATTATCAGGCCTCTCTCCTACATATATCGATCTGGTCCTACGTTTCTCCTTATACATAAACACATGTTATATATATGTGCTGCTCCTATATGCCCATTATTTTGAAGCTTAAAAGCTCTCGAGGTTTAAAGGCCTCCCAGTTTTGAACGCTACTCCCATACACCATACTACTACTCGTCAATACCTCCATGACCCTCCTCCATACACAGTCAACTCTAGCATCGCCTCCCTTCACCTGCATACTATACCCTACCCACCGGGCTACCATACACCTTCCTCACATAATACCTCTCTCTTCATATATCAGAATCATATTTTTTTTAGGAGTAAAATTTTGCAGCAGAAGTATTTTTTTCCACAATACATAAATTTTACAATGCATTCATTAATATCTATTGTGGGAGTGGTTCTCACTAGGAAGGAGAATTATCCTAAATGGTCTAAAAAAATCAAACACACTCTCATTTTTAATGAGTTGTGGAAAGGAGTGTGTGTTGGAGATGGAGACAAAGAGCCAGAACAACCTACCTCAAACAAGGAATTCGTCATTTGGGAAAATAAGAACAGCAAGGCTTATGCATTGATTGTAGCGTCAATAAATGAAGAGGTGAGTCCCCATATTTTGCCACTTTCAAATGCTTTAGAAGCCTTACAAAAACTGAAGGAACTCTATGACTCACACTCTGCACTTGAAGTTATTCGACTCATGATTAAACTCTTAACCCTTGAATTATGAAATAATGATCCTCTTTCTCTTGCATCAGAAGTAAAATCTATAATGCATGAAATCAATGTTACTAATGTTGAACTGGATATTCCTCTGATAGCTTTTCTCAAGGCACTTTATCCCACTTACTCAAATTATCTTGAGTCATTGCAAGCAAATTGAAACCTCAAAGATATTACCTTTGACTCCCTTATGAAAGAATTTGTTGAAAGAGAGAAAGCTTTTGGCAAGAAGACAACTCTTGAGTCTTCTGAAGAGGCTGTGTGCCTTGCTCATAGAGAAAAGAATCTTGTTCAAGATTCTTCTTCCAGAGGAAGAGGTGGTTGAAGAGGAAGAGGAAGAAATTTCAGAGGCAGGGAGGGCAGACACTCTCAAGGAGAAAAGTTAGATTTGCACTGCATACGCTGCAAAAGAGATGGATCACATGATACATCCACATGCAAGTTTCATTGGGATAGAATTGAGTAGGAAAGAAATCAACCCAAAGGTAAAACTAATGACAAAGAAAAAGGTAAAGCACTTGAATCCATTCACTATATTGTGGCACACTATAATATTGGAGTAAATGAAGGCTTATTTAATGCTTCACTTGCTTCTTGGAAAAATGATTGGTTCCTTGATTTAGGAGAAACTTGCCACATGACTTTTAGAAGAAATTTATTTTGAAGAATTTTACTAAAAATGTTGATGGAGCATTATACTTTGCAGACAAATCAAAACTCAAACCATCAATGCTTGGCACAATCAGGCTTAAATTGCCTGGTCTTCCAGACTTTCTTCAGCATCGTGTTCTATATCTCCCACAGCTGAGGAGAAACTTGATGTCCTTGGTCCACATCTACCAGCAAGGACACTGCATTAATATGTTTGATGGTAAGCTTGAGATGAGAAAATCATTAGACCACTCAATTGTCATGATGGGGATATAAGAAGAAAGGCTTCTCAAGCTATAGGGTACCTCTGCTCGTGCACAAAATTACTCATACAATTATCATTATGAAGAAGGTACATTTCCATCAAGTTTATTATGGCATGCTATATTTGGACACGAACTATGACAGCATTCGCTTGTTGAAGAAAAATGGTGTTACTGGTTTGCCTACAATTCCTAGGAAACTTAAGCAATGTGATGCTTGCATTCTAGGAAAGCATAACAAATAGTCTTTTCATGATTCACATTCCATAGCACATAGAAACTTGAATTCATTCATTCAAATTTATGTGGTCCAATGCCTGTTCCTTCTGCAACTGGAAATAAATACATGATGACATTTATTGATGACTACACCAAAATGTGTTGGGTTTATTTATTGAAGAACAAATCTGATGCTTTTCAAACATTCAAGGACTTTAATACATAGATTGAAAATGATGCCAAATCTCATATTGGCTCTATTCGCACTGAAAATGGAAAAGAATAGACTTCAAATGAATTTGAATACTATCTTCACCAACATGGGATCAAACATCAAACAGTTGTACCTTATAGTCCCCAACAAAACGGAGTAGCTGAAAGAATGAATAGGACAACCTTAAATATGGTGCGCTCCATGATGTTTTTCAAAAATGCAAAATTGATGTTTGGGTTGATGTAGTTTTGTGTGTTGTATATGTAAAGAATATATGTCCATCTAATTCTATTAGAAACAAGACTCCTTATGAAATGTGGTATGGGCACATTCCTTCGGTAAAGCATCTCAGGGTCTTTGGTTCCACATGTTATGCCTTGATACCAAAGCTACATAAAAACAAACTTGGTGTAACAAGTCGTAAGTGTATCTTCCTGGGGTATTCAAACACCTCAAAATCATATTGTCTCTATGATAAAGTCAATAAAAAGTTTGTTGTATCTAGAGATGTAATCTTTCTTGAATCATCCCAAACTGACAATGTTGCTGAGTGGAAACTTGATTGCTTGTATAGATTCGCAAATGAAAAATCATTTCAAGAATTTGATAATCAGATTCCACATCTTGAAGGGGGGGTTCCTATACTAGATCAACCTCTGGAATCTTCTTCTGAAGCACTCTCTCCCTCGCATGAAACTCCAACAATGGATGATACTTTGAGTGATGTGATTAATAGAATTGGGAGACTCAATCTTGATTCAGTCCCAACTATCAATGGAGCAGCCTGGACCATCTGAGAAAGGTCCCCCAAAGTGGGTGACAAAGACACTTGAAAGTGTTCATCCTGATGAGGCTAGAAAGACTGGAACTAGAAATTCAAACTAGCAAAATGGAGGTGATGTAAATGAGTCTGATTCACCTATTGATATGGATGCTTCTTATGATTGTGAATTGAATTTGTCTATAGATTTTGAACCAACTTCCTTCAAAGAAGCTACTTCTCATGATGAATGGAAAGAAGTGATGCAAAAGGAGTATGATGCCCTGATAAACAATGACACTTGGGAGTTGGTTGGTCCTCCTGGGAACCAAAACAATTGGCTACAATTGGGTCTATAAGAACAAGGATAATGCTGATGACTCACTTGACAAGCACAAAGTTATGCTTGTGGAAAAAGATTTTGCACAGAAGGAAGGGGTTGATTATGAGGAGACTTTTGCCCTCACAGCAAAATGGGCTACGAACAAGACACTCTTTGCCCTATCAACTCAGAACGGTTAGAAAGTCCATCAAATGGATGTAAAAACTGCTTTCTTGAATGGAGATCTAAAAGAGAATGTTTTTATGACTCATCCTAAAGGATTTGTTGTGAAAGGACATGAAAATAAAGTATGCAAACTTGTGAAATCCTTGTATGGCCTCAAATAAGAACCACGAGCCTGGTATGAAAATCTAACTAAGCATCTTCTGAAACTCAATTTCAAACCTTAAGATATTGACGATGAAACTTTTTTTGTGAAGAAGGTTGGAAAAACAGTTGTATATCTTGTGGTATATGTAGATGATATTTTGATGACAGGGAAGAATGAGAGCTACATTTCATCCATAAAGAAGGAATTGAGGAAATGTTTTGAAATGACTGATTTGGGCTATGTTCATTACTATCTTGGTATTGAAGTAACTCAACATCCGAAGTCCATATTCCTTTCTCGAAAGAAGTACATTGGAGATCTGTTGAACAGGTTTGGCATGACTGAATGCAATCCTCTAACTACTCCAATGGAGAAAAACATAAAGCTTGCATCCATTGAAAGAAAAGAATTTGAGGATGCAACAAAGTATAGACAACTTGTAGGAAGTCTCAACTACCTAACTACTACCAGACCAGACATTTCATTTTCTGTTGGAATCCTCTTAAGGTTTATGCAAAATCCTTGTGGGGGAAATTGGTCTGCTGCAAAAAGAGTTCTAAAGTACTTGAAGGGAACTCAAGACTTTGGAATCAAGTATACACAGGTGGGCGACTTCAGCTTGAATGGATACTTTGATTCAGACTTCGATGGAGACAAAGAAACTGGGGTTTCTACTTTAGGTTATGCTATGAGTCTTGGATCAGGACATGTTTCCTGGAGATCACGCAAACAATCAGTTCCAGCAGATTCCACAACAAAGGCAGAATATGTGGCAGCAGTTGAGGCCACAAAAGAAATTGTGTGGCTCAGGAAAATTCTTGAAGATTTGTAGGTAAAACAAGTACAATCGACTTCACTCATGATTGAAAATACCTCGGCAATAAATTTGGCCAAGAACCAAAAGTTCCATGATCGAATGAAGCACATCAATACTAAATATCATCTGATTCGACATCATGTTGAGGCCAAAACAATCCATCTTTGACATTGTTCCACTAATGAGAAAATTGCAGACATCTTCACCAAAGCATTTGGAAGAGAAAAGCTTGAAAGATTTAGAACGATGCTTGGACTCACCAACATCCCTTCAGATTAAAGGGGGGAATGTTGACATCTAATCATAGGGATTGGGTGAACAACTGTAATTAGTGTAAATAAATAATATAGAAGATGGAGAGTCATCAGGAGATGAACTGAATAGTCACTTCCTCTTGTATATAATAATGAACAACCTGAATGAATAATATGATTTGATTTGAGGAGTTACCTCCTGGTCTGACAAAGCCCACTTAGTCATGGAAAAGGGGCTAGCCATGTGAATAATATCAAGAAAACTCTAAGGGGGACAAAGTTGTAACTATGGTTGAGAGTTGAATGAGTAGACTTAACCTCTAGTTCACTATGGGGTTGTGTTAGAATCAAGTCGTTAGAAGGAAAATGGATTCGATTGATTTTGATTGTATCGTGTTTCATAGTAGAGCATAGCAAGTCGGGAGTGGTAGTGAGAAAGGATAATAGAGGGGGTTAGTAGCCCATGGACCATGTGTTTCAAGTAACTCCATAGAGAGTCCCTTCTTCTTTGTACTTGCATTATTTCCATTTCAAACAAAAGAGAGTAGAGACACCTCACTTTGTAGTTGGGTAAGGGTTTCTCATAACATATCATGGGGTTTATTGTGATCATCGTGTGTTTTTATTTCATTATTTTCTATTTTCAGTATTTTATCTATTGCATGCATACAAAACAAAAACAATAATAACAGTTTTGGACTCTAAAAAGAAGTAAATACAATTTTGGACTCTAAAAAGAATTAAATTTTCGTGTTATAGAATCCAATTTATCTTAATATCTTGTGATGGATTAATAATTGATGGAATTAATAAATCACATGCCATCTTTATCTAAAACTCCATGTATTTGAAACTTCATCCTCTAGAGTCAGTTCTATATCAAATGATGATAACCTTCATGTAATATGTACTATATCACATTATTTTTTTTTGTGCAATATCCATTACATAATATTAAATTTATTTTCATGTAATACAAAAAACTGCACTAAGCCTTTAAGACTAAAAATTTGACTTAGTATAATTCTTCATAAAAAAATCCATTAAAAAAAGATTAGGATATTCCTTTACATGTTTGTATGCAATTTAGTCAATGCTGGTTGGTGAATCATTGACATATGCTTATAAGGGTATATCAACCACATTCTCTGATGTGATTGTGCTAATGATATATTGTTTATCAATAATTCTAAAACCATAAAATCATATTTAAGTATTTTCTATTGTTTAATTGCATCATTTTAGTGATATACCGGGTTTTCTTGGTGTCATTAATTTTTTTTAATTTACCATCCATATCAATTTGAAACCTACATTTATTTTAAACCAAACATATTTATAATAATTTATTTAAACCGATAATATTTATTGAATGACAGTAAAATTTGTTGAATCCTTAATCATCAGAAGTCACCAATGGAGGATAGTTCAAATTTTGGATCACACAAGTTGGTGTCAACTTTATAATTAACGTAGTTATAATTAAACCATTTATATTGCGTCAATGTATATTCTTTGAGAGCAGGGACTGTAAACAATCAATGGTTATTTGTGACACACAAAACCAAAAGCAGTACGGCCATTATGTCAAAGATGAGAATAAATATATTTTTCCCTCTATTGCTTAATGAACAAGTCCTATGTAAGGAAATCCTATGAGTAGAAGGGGGGCAAGTTCCGGCCGTCCCGTTCACGCTTATATTTCAACTGATCTTATCCAAAAACAGATTAAAATCTCCTCGATTGGAACCTTCAACCAAACATATCGAATTTGATATGAACTTAGGTAAAGACTATCATGCTCATGATTATAATTTATGGTTGTCCTTTTGGACGATCTGCCAGAGACACAATTATAAAAACTTAGCTTCCCCGAAAGGTGTAGGTTGTCTTGTATGTTGCTTAACATGATAGCTGTTACAGGTAAATCAACATCTTCGTAAGCTCATATTTGACCACAAAATATTCACTTTTTAAAATTATTTTATGCTTAATACTATTAATTTAATGCATATTTTTCACCATGCATGCCTCGAAATATTTAAATTGCAATTACTGAAATTAAGTCCACTTATACTAACGATGTGCTTTATGGTTTCTATCAAAATGTTTGAAACCAAGTAAAAGGTGAAATATAAAATATTTTAATTTTACACTTCATTTTATTTGAAATGTGTTAAATAAATATAAATGTGACATCTAAAATATTTTTTTCACATAAATCTATGAATATCAAAATTGTGGTTAATTTAAAAGCATATTGTTATTAAGATTAACTTACTCTTATATGGTTTTCCAAAAAAAAATATGCCGTTGTATGGCTCTTCAAAATAAATATATCGTTGTACTCGTGTTAGTTTAGCGTTGGCCTAGAAATAACAAGTCTACGCATGATTTCTAAGTAAGATTATGTTTTTAGAGATATATTGTTTTTTTATTCACAACATATAATATTAAAATATTTGATTTATATAATTTATATTATTTTTTAAATTTTTTTATAATTATAATTTTTTAATTTTTAAAGGTTATATATAATATGTTTTATTAAAAATTAATAAATTATACATTTCTCTTACAAAAAAATAAAAAGAAAATTTTTAATTTAAATTATTTTAATTTTTCTGTATATAAAATTATGTTATTTTGTATTCCATTAATATATGAACTAAAAATCTATATATTAAAAAAAATGTAACAAGATGTTATTTACTATGTTTTTGATGTGGCAAATTTAAGAAATGTTAGATTTTTTATTGGAGGTTCAACTCATTATTAGGGAAACTAAAGTTCTTAATCATTGAGATTCATCCTCACTTTATCACATAATTCTTGATTTGTAAATTAGCTTTACTACAATATCACGGCTTATCAATACCATAGATATCAAACGTAGTTAAACATTTTTTGTTTTTCCATTTAAATTAAAGGCATGAAAAACACAAATAAATATCAATCCGTAATATATATCAAAATAATTACTTTAACATAAATTTCACTTTACCAAAATTAATTAAAAAATCATAAAAAGTAATTAAACTATAATTTTATTTTAAATTATTATTTTTATTATTAATAATAAGTAAAATTAATATCTCAAAGAAGAAATGAATATTATCCTCTCCAAGCTCCCACCGAAATTAATATGTTAACTGTAGTAGGTTTTTACAATAAATAGAATCAATATATTGTTTAACATAATTACATTAAAAAGTAATAAAAACATGGTAAATGAACAATAAATTATAACAGTTGAATACCATAAACAAAAACCAAATGAAATTTGACATATCTGGATATTGAGAAATTAAAAAATTATAAACATATGTGGATATTGAGAAATTAAAAAAAAATTATAAATTTTTTTTTTTATTATTAACAATAAATAGAATTAATATCTCTAAGAAGCACAATAACTATTATCCTTCTCATCCAGGGTCCAACCTCACCGAGATTGACATGTTGGCTTAAATAGGTTTTTTAGAATCAATATATTGCTCAACATAAATACATCAAAAAATAACAAAGATAGTTTATACCATAAACAAAAACCGAATAAAATTTGACATATGTGGATATTGAGAACTTAGATAGTAAAGAAAACATAACTATTTTTAAAATAAATCTCACATGACTATTACAAATATTTTAAAATAAATTTCACACTATTATTACAAATATTAATATTTTAAAATAAATCTTATCTTATTTTAGATATCATTTTGGGATTCAACTGCGTTAAGTAAGTCATTCAAACGTATAACCATTTCCATGAGAGATAGTCGTAACTGACTAATTTCTCATGATTTTTGAATAGTTCACTTAGCACTCATTGCACGTATGACCATTTCCATGAGAGATAGTCGTAACTGACTAATTTCTCATGATTTTTGAATAGTTCACTTAGCACTCATTGCATCGGGTGTTCACTTAGCACTCATTGCACGTATGACCATTTCCATGAGAGATAGTCGTAATTGACTAATTTCTCATGATTTTTGAATAGTTCACTTAGCACTCATTGCATCGGGTGATGCTCACAGGGGTGAAGAAGTGGGATTGAAACTAGTGAAATGTGGAGAACGAATCACATAGCATCAATCATCACACGTATGACCATTTCCATGAGAGATAGTCGTAACTGACTAATTTCTCATGATTTTTGAATAGTTCACTTAGCACTCATTGCATCGGGTGATGCTCACAGGGGTGAAGAAGTGGGATTGAAACGAGTGAAATGTGGAGAACGAATCACATAGCATCAATCATCA
>APFE030659940.1:31185-53353 GCA_000404065.3 Pinus taeda
ATTATTTTCATATAAACAATACCTATTTTAATGTTTGATTTTCTTATTTTATCCCAGTAAGGAAAAATAAGGAAATATATAAATTTCAATCTCTAACAATCACCAAAGAATGCCCTTTAGTATTCAAAAAATAGTTTTGCAAATAGTACACTTCAAACAAAAAGATGGTACATAGTTATGGCATAAAGATTTGTATCTAAAATATAGAAATCAAGTTGAATATTATGGATATTATGGCATAAAGATTTGTATCTAAAATATAGAAATCAAGTTGAATATTATGAATATTAATTACTAGATGATCCGAATTGGATCCATGAAAAAATTATCAAAGTGCCAATCCATGAAAAAATTATCAAAGTGCCATGACTATCCTGTATCAAATCAGGATAGACTTCCAAATTCATGAATAAAGAGCGATCAAGAAGGCCTCTAGATAGTGGTAGTTTGCAGCCAGCAAGGAACGACAAGGACCTCAGTCAAAGCGCATTGACTGAGGCCCATGGAGACCACGCAGGGGGCAAAATTGGTAGTTAGGAAGCCCGGATTGGGAAACAGAGGCCATTTCTGAATCGTGCATCGCTAGGCAAAACCCCTCAAAAAGGAAAATCCTCAAGTGCTCGGTCGTGGGAAGCCAAGGAACCATAACGAAAGCACTAAGGTGAAAGGCAGGTCCCACGCTCCAAACCGGTGGTATATCAGAGGCACATTGGGACGGTAAGTGGATTTGGCAGAAAACAAGCAATTCCATTCAGTGCATGACCCATGTTCGACAAATGAGAGAGAAAACCGCCTCTCATTGCGCACTAACAGTTGAGCAAGTCAACCACGCGAAATGAGTGAACACGTAGGATCTGGGGACTCCAGATTTGATGGCGGAGATTGCAACGGATGGGAAAACCATATTTGACAGGGGAATTAAGTAGCAGCATACAAAAGTTTGAAGTTTGATTTGACCACTGAGTTGGTGGATGAATCATTCCACAGTGTAATTGAAATACCGAACTGTCGAGGAAGAGCTGGCACATGTTGTGAGAGGACAAGTGGCCACCTCCCTGTGAGACATTGGTGATGACACAGAGGCAGGGGACTCCAAACGAACAGTAGCGGGCGATCCGAAGGGGCGGAAGAGGAAGCGAACCGTCAAGGATAGATTGGCTTTAATCCATGAACAGACAGAGAACAGAACACGAAGACAGAGAGAGCGAGAGCAAAGAAAAGACAGTGAAGCAAGAAGAAGAAAACAGAGAGCCGAGCTAACCTAAGGCAACATTGAGCAAACAAAACAAGCCTTGAGAGGTTCAAGCCATCCCTATGAGGATAGCTATTGGGAATTGAGCACCATTGGACTCATCCCATTAAAGACCAAAGAGGTCAAGACTTGGAAAGGAAAAGAGTCTGTACACTCTAGTGGCTTGGGGAATCCAAGAACCACCCTACTAAGCATCCTCTGTTTCAAGAGTCTTAAGTTGAGCTCCTCATTGTAGGTCTCTGCTTTAAAGACATAATAAAGGAAGGCCACCACTGAAAGTTGGACCAGAGACATAGCCCTGGAGAATAGGGTGAACTCCTTATTAAATCTATTGTGTTCTTGCATTTGCTTGGTGTGTTTCTCTTACTATTTTCCATTCTTCCAGTGTCTGTGTATTTTGCAATCTGATCAATCTGTTTCCTAAAATAACATAGACACACCAACACATGAGTCTGTAATACCTTCATTTATTAATTAATTAACTGAGGTCACTCATGAGTGCTTTACAGATCAAGTGGTATCAGAGCTTTAGGATGTTAAGGTTAGACAAGCTTTTGTTGGTTTAGCTGTTGAATGCTAACTAGATCAAAGCTCAAATTAGGAGAAGGAGAGTTGGTCAAAACTAATCCTGAAATTGAGAGAGTCTACGCTCGAAAGACAATGTTAGAGGAAGGTTCTATGGTGCCAGACCCTCAATTCCTAGATATTTTCTTAGCCATAAATTCCATGGTAGAAGAAATGTATAGGGACTTTAGAAAACATAAGGATGAAGATTCATGAGGCTCTAAACAAGACAAAGGATAAGATGAGTCAAATTCCCATCACCACTCAAAAGGCAAAGGCAAAGAGGAAAGCTTTCTCACACCTCTTGATAGCCCTAAAAAAACATCTTTGATCAAACTAGATGTTAAATTTGATTTACCTATATATGATGGAGAGTTGAATGCAGAAAAGATGGACAATTGGATTAGACAAATTGATGTTTATTGTAGAGTGTAGAATATCGATTCAGACAAGAGCAAGATTCAACTGGCAAGCCTACGCCTTGGGAGCACTGCCTTGGTTTGGTGGGAAGGCAGGACCCAAGCTGACATGAAAAGACATGATAAGACTATCTCTGTCTGGGGTGAATTTGTTTCTGCAATCAAAAGCAGTTCTATCCATTGGCCTACATGCAGTAAGCCATGATGACATGGCAAACTCTTCGAAAGTTGAAAGGGCAAAGTGTGCAAGGGTAAACTCAGGAATTTAGAAAGAGAGCATTGATTCTAGGAATCTCATTAGACTAACCCGAGACTCTGTTGAAGTACATTGGTGGTCTACACAGCTACATGATGCACACTATCCTCATGTTTAATCCTACTAGTATAGATGAGGTATCTGTACAAGCTACTCATCTAGAGGCTAGAGGAAAGAATGGAAGTCCAGAAGCTGGGGGATCATCCCAATCCACTGCAAGCAAGAATAAGGAGAAAAGAAAGAAGAAATGGAAAGCAAGGAAGGCTAATATTGCACAGAAAAGTAAGGCTTCATGCACTCACTGTAAAAAGGATGGGCATGATGATGAGCATTGTTGGATTCTGCATCCAGAGCTGAGACCTAAGAAGTTCGAGGGCAAGAAGAAGAAGACTACTAAACCTATTCAGAAAGATTTGGGGTCTGACTCAGGAGATGAAACAAACATTGCAGCCACAGGTATAAGAGGTTATCCGCTTTAGAGAATGCTGAAATCAAGAAGCAAGTGCAGGAGTTGCTCGAGAAGGGGTTCATCAGACCTAGCACATCACCATGTGGGTCACCAATCGTTTTTGTGAGAAAGAAAGATGGCTCATGGAGAATGTGCATTGATTACTGAGCACTGAATAAGATAACAATAAAAAATCGTTATTCCCTTCTTCGTGTAGATGATCTTTTAGCTCAATTGAAAGAAGTTGTTTATTTCTCTAAGCTAGACTTGCATAATGGATACCATCAGGTCAGAGTTGCATAACAAGATGCATGGAAGACTGCTTTCAAAACAAAGCAGGGATTGTATGAGTGGCTGGTTATGCTTTTTGGCTTAACTAATGCTCCTGCTACTTTCATGAGATTAATGAATGATGTACTCAGGCCTTTTCTTGATGATTTTGTTATTGTGTATCTGGATGACATTTTGATATTTAGCAAAACATGGGAAGAACACTTAAAGAATGTTAAGTAGACACTAGATGTTTTGAAAAGAGAAAAACTTTTTGTTAAAATCTCAAAATGTGAATTTGGCAAAACATCTTTGAATTATTTGGGTCATATAGTAGGGGGTGGTGAACTGAAGATAGATCCCTCTAAGGTGGCAGTCATTGTAAATTGGCCTAAACCCAAATCTGCTACAAAAGCTAAAAGCTTCGCTTCTCAGGAGCAACACAATATTGGAGGAAGTTCATTTCTAACTTTTCCTCAATTGCAGCTCCCTTACATGCTTTAATAGGATTGAACAAGGTGTTTCAGTTGGGAGGTAAACAACAGAAAGCCTTCGACACCTTGAAAGAAAAGATTAGTACAGCACCTGCACTAGCACTGCCTAATCTTCAAAGACCATTTGAGATCCAAACGGATGCCAGTGCTTATGCCATGGGATAAGTGTTGACACAACACGGTAAACCCATACGTTATCATTTTGAGACATTTAATTTTGCAGTCGTTAACTATCCTACATATGATAAAGAATTGTATGCATTAGTACAGAGTGTGAAAAAGTGGAAACATTACTTAATGGGAAAAGAGACAGTAATACATATAGCACTTCAATTTCTACACTCCCAAACTAAGTTGCAGCAATCAAGGCACTATAGATGGATGGGTTCTCTACAATAGTTTCATTTATTCATCAGATATAAAAAGGGCATACACAATAAAGTTGCAGACATGTTATCTAGACCCATTATAAATGCATCTACTATACTTAAGCATAATTTTGTGTTACATGAGAGTTACATTGAACAATATGCTCAATATGTAGACTTTAAATATGTATATGCAACTTTAAGTCAAGGAAAATGAGTAGAAGAATTGGATTATCATGTAAATGACCGACTCTTATATCATTGTGGGAAGTTATGCGTTCCACAAACTGAAAGAGTAAAGATAATTCGAGAAGCACACACTTCTCTAATATCAAGTTACTTTGGGGTAAGTAAAACAGTTGCACAGCTATAAAGATTTTGTTATTGGCCAAAAATGAATGAGAGAGTTTCTAGATATGTAAGACGGTGTACTATGCGTGCTAAAAGCAAGCCCAACAATAAAAACTAGGATTGTACACTCCATTACTAGTTCATTTTCACCCTTGGGAAAGTGTTTCCATGGATTTTGTTGGAGGACTGCCTAAATCTAGGAAGGGTCATAATTATCTATATGTTGTTGTGGATAGGTTCAACAAAATGTGTATTTTGATACCTTGTAATAAACATATTACAGCTAAACAAATTGAAAAACTATTCTTTGAACATGTATGGGTTCATTTTGGATTACCCACTACCATTGTATTTGATCGAGACACCCGATTTGTGGGGAAGTTTTGGTCAAGTTCGTGGGAACTTATCGACACCAAACTAAAGAAAAGCACAATTTTTCATTCAAAAACTGATGGCCAGACAGAAGTATTTAATAGGACAGTGATCCAGTTAATCAGAGGATATTGCAGCAAGCATCCTAAGCTTTGGGATGAACATTTATGTTATGTGCAGCATGCTTACAACAGAGCAAAACTTTCTGCTACACAGAGATCTCCTTTTGAGACCTGTTTTGGTTTCACACCAAGGTCTCCTTTGGATTTTGTCTTTGGTAAAGACACCACAGTTGAGGGACACGGTGATGTGGACAGGGAAACTAGGTTCATTGAACAAATCCAAGAGATCCACCAGGCAATACAGGAACAGATGGAAAATGGCCAAGCCAAATACAAGGCAAGGCATGCAAAGCATTAGATGGAGCAGAGTTTCCAAGTTGGTGACCAAGTCTGGCGGTATATCAGCAAGGACAGGATGCAAGGTGAAGGTAAAAAGCTAAAGCCTATCAGGTATGGACCCTTCAAGATACTTGATATGATTGGTGAGAATTCTTTTTGCCTTGATCTACCAGCTTACATGCACATCTACTCAGTCATAAATGCAGATTGCTTGAGATTCTTTGAACCTTCACTAATTGAGGATCCCGAAGATCAGAGTCAATTACCTTCTATTGATGACCTGTTACCTTAATATCTTAATGAATTGCAGGAAGGCACAATTCTAGATAGGAAGGTGAGGAAAATGTGCAGAGGAGATGTTGAGTACCTTAGAATTGGGCTCAAGGGTTCAAACCCGAGTAGTGCAAAGTGGATAGAGCTTGGACAAGTGAGACAATTGTACACTCACTTAGTCAATGCTTGAAAACCAACTTTTGGTGGTCCAAAAGCTTTTTTAGTGGGAAGGCTGTGATCTGAATTGGATCCATGAAAAAATTATCAAAGTGCCATGACTGTATCAAATCAGGAAAGACTTCAAAATTCATGAACAAAGAGCGATCGGGAAGACCTCTGGACAATGGCAGTTTGCAGCCAGTAAGGAATGACAAGGACCTCGGTCAAAGCGCGCTAACTGAGACCCATGGAGACCGTGCAGGAGGCAAGACTAGTAGTTAGGAAGCTCGGATCAAGAAACGGAGGCCATTTTTGAATCACGCATCACTAGGCAAAACCCCTTGAAAAGGAAAAGCCCCAAGCACTCGATCGCATGGGAAGTCGGGGAACCGTAAGGAAAGCACTAAGGCGAAAAGCGGGTCCCGTGCTCCAAAACCAGTGGTTTATCAGAGGCACATTGGGACAGTAAGTGGATTTGGTAGAAACCGAGCGATTCCATTCAGCGCACGACGCGTGTCCGGCAGATGAGAGAGAAAACCACCTCTCATCACACACTAACAATCGAGCAAGTCAATCGCGCGAAATGAGCGAACACCGTAGGATCTGGGGACCCCAGATCTGACAGCGGAGATTGCGCCTGATGGGAAAACCAGATTTGACAGTGGAATTAAGCCGTGACATACAAAAGTTTGAAGTCTAATTTGACCGCTAAGTTGGTGGATGAATCATTCCACAGTGTAACTGAAATATCGAACCGTCGAGGAAGAGTTGGCACAGTTCATGAGAGGAAAAGTGGCCACCTTCCTGTGATATGTTGGTGATGACGCAGAGGCAGGGGAACTCCAAATGAACAGCAGCAGGTGATCTGAAGGGGCGGAAGAGGAAGCGAACAGTCAAGGATAGATTGGCTTTAAGCCATGAATAGACAGAGAATAGAACACGAAGACAAAGAGAGTGAGAGCGAAGAAAAGACAGTGAAGCAAGAAGCAGAAAACGGAGAGTCGAGCTGACCTAATGCAGCATCCAGCAAACAGAACCAGGCTTGAGAGGTTCAAGCCATCCTTGTGAGGATATCTGTTGGGAATTGATCACCATTAAACTCATCCCATTAAAGACTAGAGAGGTCAAGACTTGGAAAGGAAAAGAGTCTATGCACTCTAGTGGCTTGGGGAATCCAAGAACCACCCTACCAAGAATCCTCTATTTCAGGAGACTCAAGTTGAACTCCTCATTGTAAATCTCTGCTTTAAAGGCACAATAAAGGAAGGCCACCACTGAAAGTTGGACCGGAGACATAGCCATGGAGAATAAGGTGAACTCCTTATTAAATCTGTTATGTTCTTGAATTTGCTTACCTTGTTTCTCTTACTATTTTCCATTCTTCCAGTGTATGTGTATTTTTCAATATGATCGATTCGTTTCCTAAAATAACATAGACACACACTAGCACATGAGTCTGTAATACCCTCATTCATTAATTAATTAACTGAGGTCACTCACGACTGATTTTCAAATCAAGTGGTATCAGAGCTTTAGGTTGTTAAGGTTAGACAAGCTTGTGTTGCTTTAGCTGTTGAATGCTAACTAGATCAAAGCTCAAATTAGGAGAAGGAGAGTTGGTCGAAACTGATCCTAAAATTGGGAGAGTCTATCCTCGGAAGACAATGTTAAAGGAAGGTTCTATGGGGCCAGACCCTCAATTCATAGATATTTTCTTAGCCATAAGTCCATGGTAGAAGAAATGTACAGGGACTTTAGAAAAAATAAGGATGAAGATTCATCAGGATCTAAACAAGACAAAGGAGAAGATGAGTCACATTCCCATGACCACTCAAAAGGCAAAGGGAAAGAGGAAAGCGTTCTCAGACCTCCTGATAGCCCTAAAAAGAAAACATCTTTGATCAAACAAGATGTTAAATTTGATTTACCTATATATGATGGAGATTTGAATGCAGAAAAGATGGAATATTGGATTAGAAAAATTGATGTTTATTGCAAAGTGCAGAATATCGATTCAGATAAGAGCAAGATTCAACTGGAAAGCCTACGCCTTGGAGGCACTACCTTGGTTTGGTGGGAAGGCAAGACCCAAGATGACATGAAAAGACATGATAAGACTATCTATGTCTGGGGTGAATTTGTTTCTACAATCAAAAATCAGTTCTATCCATTGGCCTACATGCAGCAAGCCATGATGAGTTGGCAAACTCTTCGACAATTGAAAGGGCAACGTGTGCAAGGTTACACTCAAGAATTTAGAAAGAGAGCATTGATTCTAGGAATCTCGTTAGACTCACCTGAGACTCTGTTGAAGTACATTGGTGGTCTACACAGCTACATAAGGCACACTATCCTCATGTTTAATCCCACTAGTATAGATGACGTATCTGTACAAGCTACTCATCTAGAGGATAGAGGAAAGAATGGAAGTCTAGAAGTTGGGGGATCATCCGAACCCACTGCAAGCAAGAATAAAGAGAAAAGAAAGCAGAAATGGAAAGCAAGGAAGGCTAGCACTACACAGAAAAGCAAGGCTTCATGCACTCACTGTAAAAACGATGGGCATGATGATGAGCATTATTGGATTCTTCATCCAGAGCTGAAACCTAAGAAGTTTGAGGGAAAGGAGAAGAAGAATGTTGTAGCTATTCAGAAAGATTTGGGGTCAGACTTAGGAGATGAAACAACCATTGCAGCCACAGGTATAAGAGGTTATCCTTTTTAGAGAATGTTGAAATTAAGAAGCAGGTGTAGGAGTTGCTTGAGAAGGGGTTCATCAGACCTAGCACATCACCGTGTGGGTCACCAATCGTTTTTGTGAGAAAGAAAGATGGCTAATGGAGAATGTGCATTGATTACTGAGCACTGAATAAGATAACAATAAAAAATCGTTATTCCCTTCTTCGCGTAGATGATCTTTTAGATCAATTGAAAGAAGTTGTTTATTTCTCCAAACTAGACTGGCATAGTGGATACCATCAGGTCAAAGTTGCAGAACAAGATGCATGGAAGACTGCTTTGAAAACAAAGCAAGGATTGTATGAATGGATGGTTATGCCTTTTGGCTTAACTAATGCTCCTGCTACTTTCATGAGATTAATGAATGATGTACTCAGGCCTTTTCTTGATGATTTTGTTATTGTGTATCTAGATGACATTATGATATTTACCAAAACGTGGGAAGAACACTTAAAGCATGTTAAGCAGACACTAGATGTTTTGAAAAGAGAAAAAAATTATGTTAAACTCTCAAAATGTGAATTTGGCAAAACATCTTTGAATTATTTGGGTTATATAGTAGGGGGTGGTGAACTGAAGATAGATCCCTCTAAGGTGGCAGTCATTGTAAACTGGCCTAAACCCAAATCTGCTATAGAAGTTAGAAGCTTCTTAGGAGCAACACAATATTCGAGGACGTTCATTTCTAACTTTTCCTCAATTGCAGCTCCCTTACATGCTTTAACAGGATTGAACAAGGTGTTCTAGTGGGGAGGCAAACAGCAGAAAGCCTTCGACACCTTGAAAGAAACGATTAGTACAACACCTATACTAGCACTGTCTGATCTTCAAAGACCATTTGAGATCCAAATGGATGCTAGTGAGCATGCCATGGGAGCAGTGTTGACATAGCACGGTAAACCCATATGTTATCATTCTGAGATATTTAATTCTGCAGTAGTTAACTATCCTACATATGATAAAGAATTGTATGCATTAGTACAGAGTGTGGAAAATGGAAACATTACCTAATGAGCAAAGAGACAGTAATACATTCTGATCATCAACCACTTCAATATCTACACTCCCAAACTAATTTGCAATAATCAAGGCACTATAGATGGATGGGTTTTCTACAATAGTTTCATTTAATCATCAGATATAAAAAGGGCATACACAATAAAGTTGCAGACATGTTATCTAGACCCATTATAAATGCATCTACTATACTTAAGCATAATTCTGTGTTACATGAGAGTTACATTGAACAATATGCTCAAGATGTAGACTTTAGAGATGTATATGCAACTTTAAATCAAGGCAATGAGTAGAAGAATTGGATTATCATCTAAAGGACCAACTCTTATATCATTGTGGGAAGTTATGCATTCCAAAAATTGAAAGAGCAAATATAGTTCGAGAAGCACACACTTCTCTAATATCAGGTCACTTTGGGGTAAGTAAAATAGTTGCACAGCTGCAAAGATTTTGTTATTGGACAAAAATGAATGAGATAGTTTCTATATATGTAAGAGGATGTACTATGTGTGCTAAATGCAAGCCCAGCAATGGAAAACTAGGCTTGTACACTCCATTACCAGTTCCTTCTCACCCTTGGGAAAGTGTTTCCATGGATTTTGTTGGAGGACTGCCTAATCTAGGAAGGTCATGATTATCTATATGTTGTTGTGGATAGGTTCAGCAAAATGTGTATTTTGATACCTTGTAATAAACAGATTATAGCTGAACAAACTGCAAAACTATTCTTTGAACATGTATGGGTTCATTTTGGAATTACCCACTTCCATTGTATCTGATCGAGACACCCGATTTGTGGGGAAGTTTTGGTCAAGTTTGTGAGAACTGATGGACACTAAACTAAAGAAAAGCATAGCTTTTCATCCACAAATTGATGGCCAGATAGAAGTAGTTAACAGGACAGTGATCCAGTTACTCAGAGGATATTGCAGCAAGCATCCTAAGCTTTGGGATGAACATTTATGTTATGTGAAGCATGCTTACAACAGAGCAAAACATTCTTCTACACAAAGATCTCCTTTTGAGACTTGTTTTGGTTTCACAGAAGGTCTCCTTTGGATTTTGTCTTTGGTAAAGACACCATAGTTGAGGGACATAGTAATGTGGACAGGGCAAATAGGTTCATTGAAAAAATACAAGAGATCCACCAAGCAGTACAAGGACAACTGGAAAAGAGCCAAGCCAAATACAAGGCAAGGCATGACAAGCATCGGATGGAGAATAGTTTCCAAGTTGGTGACCAAGTTTGGTTGTATATCAGCAAGGACAGGATGCAAGGTGAAGGTAAAAAGCTAAAGCATATCAGGTATGGACCCTTCAAGATACTTGAGAAGATTGGTGAGAATGCTTTTTGCCTTGATCTACCAGCTTACATGAACATCTACTCAGTCATAAATGTAGATTGCTTGAGATTGTTTTAACCTTCACTAATTGAGGATCCCAAAGAGCAAAGTCAATTGCCTCTTATTGATGACTTGTTATCGGAATATCTTAATGAATTGCAGGAAGACAAAATTTTGGACAGGAAGGTGAGGACAATGCGTAGATGAGATGTTAAGTACCTCAGAATTGGGCTCAAGGGTTCAAAGCTGAGTAGTGCAAAGTGGGTAGAGATTGGACAAGTGAGACAATTGTACCCTCACTTAGTCGATGCTTGAAAACCAACTTTTTGTGGTCCAAAATATTTTTCAGTGGGAAGGCCATGATCTGAATTGGATCCATGAAAAAATTATCAAAGTGCCATGACTGTATCAAATCATGAAAGACTTCAAAATTCATGAACAAAGAGCGATCATGAAGACCTCCGGATAGTGGCAGTTTGCAGCTAGCAAGGAACGACGAGGACCTCGGTCAAAGCGTGTTGACTGAGGCCCATGGAGACCGCGCAGGAGGCAAAACTGGTAGTTAGGAAGCCTGGACTGGGAAACAGAGGCCATTTCTGAATCACGCATTGCTAGGTAAAACCCCTCCAAAAGGAAAAGCCCTGAGTGTTCGGTCGCATCGAGAGCCAAGGAACCATAAGGAAAGCGCTAAAGCGAAAGGTAGGTCTCACGCTCCAAAACCGGTGATATATGGGAGGCACATTCAGACGGTAAGAAGATAGCAGAAAATGAGCGATTCCATTTAGCGCAGGACGCGTGTCCAACGAATGAGAGAGAAAACTGCCTCTCATCATGCGCTAATGGTCGAGCAAGTCAACCGCGTGAAATGAGCGAACACCGCAGGATTTGGGGACCCCAGATCTAACGGCAGAGATTACGCCCAATGGGAAAACCGGATTTGACAGGGGAATTAAGCCATGACATACAAAAGTTTGAAGTCTGATTTGATCGCTGAGTTGGCGGATTAATCATTCCACAGTGTAACTGAAATACCAAACCATCGAGGAAGAGCTGGCATAGTTCATGAGAGGTCAAGTGGCCACCTCTCTGTGAGACATTGGTGATGATGCAAAGGCAGGGAACTCCAAACAAATAGCAGCAGGTGATGCGAAGGGGCGGAGGAGGAAGTAAATGGGCAAGGATAGATTGGCTTTAAGCCATGAATAGACAGTGAACAGAACACGAAGATAGAGAGAGTGAGAGTGAATAAAAGACAGTGAAGCAAGAAGCGGAAAATAGAGAGCCGAGTTGAACTAAGGCAGCATCAAGCAGATAGAACTAGGCTTGAGAGGTTCAAGCCATCCCTGTGAGGATATCTGTCGGTAATTGAGCACCATTGGACTCATCCCATTAAAGACTGGAGGGGTCAAGACTTGGAAAGGAAAAGAGTTTGTGCACTCTAGTGGCTTGGGGAATCCAAGAACCACCCTACTAAGCATCCTTTGTTCCAAGAGACTCAAGTTGAGCTCTTCATTGTAAATCTTTGCTTTAAACACACAATAAAGGAAGGCCACCACTGAAAGTTGGACCGGAGACGTAGCCCTAGAGAATAGGGTGAACTTCTTATTAAATCTGTTGTGTTCTTGCATTTGCTTACTGTGTTTCTCTTATTGTTTTCCATTCTTCCAATGTCTATGTATTTTGCAATCTGATCGATCCATTTCCTAAAATAACATAGACACACAGCAGCTCATGAGTCTGTAATACCTTCATTCATTAATTAATTAACTGATGTCATTCACGAGTGATTTTTAGATCACTAGATATGATTATCAATCAAACTTGTAACAACTCATTTGTAACATTTATGAAATAATTATTTTCATATAAACAATAGCTAATTTAATGTTTTATTTTCTTATTTTATCCCAAAAAGAACAAATAAATAAACATATAAATTTCAATCTCTAACAATCACCAAAGAATGCCCTTTAGTATTCAAAAAATAATTTTGCAAACTATACACAAAAAACAAAAAGATGGTACATAGTTATGGCATAAAGATTTGTATCTAAAATATAGCAATCAAGTTGAATATTATAAATATTAATTACTAGATAAGGTTATCAATCTATAACAAGTAAAAGACAATTTCAATATTAGAAAATGGTTTGATAGGTAAGTCATGTTTTTCAAAATGTGCACTTAAACCCAAAAGTCAACGTCAATATTAATTACTACGTATGGTTATCAATCTATAACAATAAGTAGAAGATGACTTAAAACAAAAAGATGGTACGTAGTTATGCCATAAAGATTTGTTTCTAAAATATAACAATAAAGTTGACTATTATGAAAATATTAGAAAATGGTTTAAAATATGTAAGGAAGAACTAATGCTTTAAGTTAGGGCTAAAAATGGTGAATATATTATTATAAAGAGGAATATTGACATATTGAACTTTTATTTTTCAAGTAATGGTGAGAGAGTCCTTTCTTATGAATGACATCAATTTTCTTTTAAAACTTGAATGTTAATTTAATGAATATTTTTTTCAATATTATCTATATAAATCTTTAAGATAATATGTAACGAATTTGTTTAATATTTTTTTAAGTTAATTTTTCATTTGATAATATCAAATTATTACAATTGAGATACTTTTTTATTTTCTCTAACCTAGTCTTCCACATGGACAAAATAATAGAGAGTCTAGGGTAGCATAATTGAAATAAAATATGAGACCTCAAAGTTCATAGAGATAAAGCTATCCCACCACCAGGGAAACCAAAAATAAAAAATAGAAGGTAAGACATTTGAATTCCAAGTAACTAAACATAAACTCTAAAAATAATGTGTCGAGAGAGTTGGTTAGAAAACATGGAAACCAAGGAATAAAACCTTTGAATTCCAAGTAACTAAACATAAACTCTAAAAATAACGTGTCAAGAGATTTCGTTAGGAAACATGGAAACCAAGGAATAAAACCATATAACAAACTTGAGCATCAAGACTCACTTAAGCTGCTATGAAATTGTAGTTTTCATTTTTGCAAGAGTTTTCTCATTTCATTTAATGCCCACCACTTATATGGTAGCGGGATGTGTTCCCTTTTATGTAATAAAAGATTGAATGAATGACCAAATTCATTTTTTTTCATTTCAAGGGAACCATTTCATTTTGTTTCATTTCATGGGCACCATCAAAGTAGGTTCTCTCTTTTTTTACTACATTGGTTCTCTCATTTTTTACATTTTACTACATGCTTAATGACCTTAAATGAAATGAAAAAAGAGGAATTATATTGTATTAGAATATCAAGATTTATCCAACTTTGAGTACCTCCCTTTCTTGATTATTCACTGCCAAATAAAGTAAATATTTTCATTAGAAAATGGAAACATGTCAAAATATCTTGATTACAATGAGAAAATATAAACTTAATGAAATGCCTATGTAACTCAAGTTACAAAGTGACTCTGTGTCAGACCTTGGAACTACATCAAAAGGGAATGTCGGGATCTTAGACAGTGTTTTTTATTGGCTACACTTCAAAAAAGACGTACCACATTTGGCTACACTTCAAAAAAAGATGTACCACATAAACATAAATTGTTTGTTGTTCACTACAATTCAAAAAATGATGTACTGCATAAACATAAATTGTCAAGACTTTTTTGATGTACGACATGAACATACCATTTCAAGTCATATTCCATTCAAGTCATAGTTATAGAATGGTATTCATATTGGCTAAGCTAAAAAAAAGGTTTTTATAGACAAATTAAATTACAAAAGCTAATATTCTTATTTTCTTGTCACACAAGTATCAATTTGGAAACCCGTTACCTATTACAGAGGTACAGAGCTGAGATGGTCAAAAAATGGTGATGAAATGTCTGGGACAAAGCTAGAAAGGGATGCAAAGCTCAATGTTGGTGAGAGAGACAGTGTAGGATGAATTAAAATTTAACTAGTGAAGAACTCAAATTTGAGTGGAAATAGGAGATGGAGTCCAATTTTGATTCAATTTACTGTTGAAAACTAAATCCTCATTTTTGCTACTATTTAACATGAAGATATACAATAGTCATCTATCTTTCTATATCTTTCTATGAAGACTGGTATCTGATACTTTTGGAACAACTATTTTTTATGGTTTCATATAATCTATGAAGTGAAGACGATGTCTTTCCTTGTAACATGAAAATTGATGGTAGAAGAGAACATTGCTCTTTAGGAGACATACATGGACATAGTTGAATTGAATGGATGGGCATATATGTTGATACCGTGTGCACATGAAATTCTAGTTAGAGTTATTTTTAATAAATTCAATCCATCCTAAAATATATTGGTTATACTCTATAGCAAAATGTAAACATAGTGATGGATGCCTAAAAATAAAAATTTCCAACTACAAATTCATGTGACTATGGTTAATCCTATAAAACTAAAAAATAATCAGAAATTGATTCATTTGGGATAGGAAGATCCCAGTAATTGATTTTTATTTATCTTCGAGCTTTGAAGGACATTTTCTTTACTAATTTTTATCTTCATGTCATATTCTTCTAGAATTTATGCCTTACAACATTTCCTTTGCAACATTTGGTGCAATTGCTAGTTATGCTTCTTGGAAATTTACCTTTCACCATGGTTTGTGAGGATGTCATGCCAATCCTCATTGATCACGTAAAAGATGCTAGCCACATGTGAACTATGAACAAGTCTCTAGAAGGATCAAAGTCATAAATCTATTTGAGAGTTGGAGTCTAACCGCATCCCTAGTTGGCTATTAGGTTAAGTTAAATGAGTCCACTAGGAAGAGTAGGGATTACATTTTATACAATTGTATCTTGCTCAATAGTAAAGAAGAGGAAGCAGGACTAGGAGTAAGAGAAAATAATAAAGGAGGTCAACGTTTTGTAATAGCTTAACTAGCCCCAAGTTTGAGGGAACTCCATGGAGAGTGTGTTCTCCTTGTACTTTCATTACTATCATAATAGAGAA
Source organism: Pinus taeda (assembly GCA_000404065.3). Taxonomy (NCBI): domain Eukaryota; kingdom Viridiplantae; phylum Streptophyta; class Pinopsida; order Pinales; family Pinaceae; genus Pinus; species Pinus taeda. The sequence continues at coordinate 46,905 of APFE030659940.1, forward strand.
AACAAAGTGGAGCAATCTCACCTTCCAGTTAGGTTTCCTCATGTTTTAAAGAGAAAATATTTATTTTCATTATGGATGGTGTACATGTGATCATATATATTTTTCATTATTTTCCATTTTTATTTATTTCATGCGTAAGTAATTAAGAAATCTGTAATATAAAGGAATTTAACCTTTGCGGTATAGATTTCAATGCAATCCAAGAACTAAAACAAGAATTTTGTCCTTTTGTTGCTATTAAATTTAATCATAAACCCTAGTTCATAAAAAATTAAGATGTGTTGTGCACTATATTTTCAAGTCATAGTTTCTTATCTTTAGGGTGATTTTACTCATGATAATGATCCTAGTTAATGAAAGGTAAAGGTTAATGAATGGCTTAGATGAAGGGTATTCGATACATGGCCACTACTAAAATATAATTGCAAGGGAATAACTCAAAGTAACACCTATTTGATAAAGGACAATTGATTTAACTTGTAAGAAACACTGGAAGTAAAGGAAAGTGTTATAACTAGGTTACAAAAAGAAGAAATACCATTCCAAGTTGTAGAATTCAAAGTATAGGAAAGCATAAACATTGATAGCGAAATTCAAAGAGAACTATATACTTCCTAATTTACCTTTTATTGAACCCCATTTCCTAGTACTATTTATGATGGTATAGACAAAATGTCCATTTTATGGAGAAGGATGCTTAAAATGGTAGGTTTTGTGATGTTCTATAGGAACAGTCACATGGCTACATGAAGCTCTATGCTAGTACAGGAAACTACCTAGTTAAGGAAATAAAGTTGTAAATGAGCATAAAGTTTACTAGTTCTCACAAAAATGACTCAAATAACTTTAAAACAAATAAACTAATCAAATAATGTGCTCTAGGAAGTGACTATCTATGAGATCTAAATTTCCTATAGGAAAAGAAACACACTCAAACCCTTAAATGTCTATATTATCGATTTATGAATAATTGGGAAAAAAATCATAAAAGAAGACTAAGGAAGTAAAGTACAGACAAGTTCTTGAATAACTTTTTCGGTCCCTCCCCAAGGCACTTAAGAACAAAAAAAATCACCAACAATGAAAGGAGGAGGATCCTTCCATTAGCAATTTTGAATACATTCTTCTAAATTTTGGTGGGACTAAAATTAGATTGAACAAGAAAATGAAAATAAACTAACTCAATCTATCCCTTTTGAGGTTCAAAATCCTCAATTTGTACAATCATTAGGGAACAAATACACTTAATAGGTGGGACTAATTAGCTCCTAAAGTCCCAAAGTTTATGATAATTTGTCTCCTAGAGTCAAGTGTGTTGGAATTCTCAAGCTCCACTAATGCTATGGCTTTATAATTTGAAACCTTAGTTAACATGTGAGAGTCCATATATATATACACACACACTCTAAATTAATATATTAAAATATTTTCCCGGCTCCAATTTGGGTTTCCACTTGGCGAAATCTATTGGTTAATATGTGTTTCCATTGCATCTTTTCTGTATTATTATGAATCTATTTGCAGTAAATAACTTTACAGGGTTAAAACCTACACATGACCCCTAATTATAATTAAGGAAGTTGGGTATTTTGATTTTCCTCTTAAACACAATTCTAAGGTCAATTATGAAATCACTACTACATTTTACTCAACGAGAGCTTTCCCTCAATTGTAATTATGATTAATTTGTTGCTCTAAGGAAGGATTTATTTCCGTTTGAAATTTGTGTTGGGTATCTTATCTCTTGACTCATCCTTCATATGAGGCATTACATATATTAGTTGACATGGCATTGTACAATGAAACATTGGTGGCAATGCAAGCTTGCATACTTTTCAAGGAAAATTCACCTTTTTGGCTTATAAAAACCTCGATTTTTTTTTTGTGATGAATTATATCCAACAATATTTTTATTCATGTCATGTTCCACACCATAAATTTTTATGGTGTGACAGATGTTGTTCCCTTGAAAATACTCTTCCTTGTGATAAACATCCGCCCCTCTTTACCATGTTGGAAGAAAGTTCCTTTGCTCATGATGTAACACATGGAATTTTTAATTTTTGTGATGTGTGATGCATTTTAAAAATTTGTTGTTAATGATTGATTCATTCCTTCCACTTTCCTTTTATCCTCATTTTGTTTATATATCTTTATTTACTCTTTATCATTATTTCTTTCCTTCATTTTCATCTTTCATGTTCTTCCTTGCTTATCACATGTTAGAAAATGTTTAATTTTGAAATGTATCATGATGATTTTTATGGCATGACATACTAAAACCTAATTTTTTTCTCTTCAATGATACAATCTCTCTATTTCTCATCGCAACTTCTAATTTTTTTGGCATGTGGTGTATCGCACTATAAAAAAAACTGTGTAATACATCAGACTATGAGAGAGTTTTCTTTTTGTCAAAGTGTTATCTAAATTGCAGCACTATATAAATTTTCATCCATTTCAATGCATTTAGACTAGAAAAAATTGCAAGAAACGATTTGAAAGAGCAATTTTATTAGCGAGACCCAATTTGGAGAACTAAGACTTGGAACCTTTAAGCACTAGTTTTAGGTATTACATGATGTTCCTTTTTTGGGGAGGAGAGGGGTGAATTTTATTCCATGATTATATTATGTAGTTACAAATATTTCCAACAATGCAGGAAAAACATCGATCCTAGATCAAATGCAAAAGTTATGCTCTTGAAAGTCAACCTTTTGTGATTAACCACCACAATTCAAGAGGATGCCACATTAGGCCCATTTAGGCATGGAAAAGGTGATATCCATGTGAATATTATGAAGAACACTTTATAAGGGTAAATATTGTCACTTTGTTTGACAGTTGAAAGTAAAACTTAACCTCTAGTTCATTATTGGGTTGTCTTAGAATCAAGTCACTAGGAGGAAAATGGATTGGATTGTGTTCCATAGTAGAGAATAGCAAGTAGGGAGTGGTAGTGAGAGAGGATAATAGAGGAGGTTAGTATCCCATGAACTGTAGGTCTGAAGTAACTCCATAGAGAGTCTCTTCTCCTTTGTGATTTCATTATTTCTATTTCAAGCAAAAGAGTGTAGAGCAACCTCACCTTTTAGTTGAGTAAGGGTTTCTCATAACATACCATGGTGTTTATTGTCATTAGTGTATGTTTTTTAATTCACCATTTTCTATTTCAATATATTAGCTATTGAATTCATACAAAACCAGATGAATAATGACAAATTTGAAATACAAAAAGAATTTAATTTTCATATTATAGATTTCAATTTTACTTAATATATCTGTTGTGATGGATTAACAAATGAAGCAATTATAAATCGCATGACTGTTTCTCTAAAAATTCAAGTGTTAGAAACTTCATCCTCTACTGTCTTTATTATATGAAATAGTAATAATCTTCATATAATATGTGATCCTCTACTGTCTTTATTATATGAAATAGTAATAATCTTCATATAATATGTAATATATCACATGAAGTTTATTTTTATACTATACCCATTAAATTTATTTTCATGTAACACATAAAACTCCACCAATTCTTTAAGACTAAAACCTGGACTAAGTCTAATTCTTCATTAAAAAAATTCATTCATAAATCTAACTACTAAAATATAATATCTTAAAAAAGAATGATCTTTAACCTATATCCTTGTTGAAGATAAACATCATAGCTTCATTACAAGGCAATATCAGATATACATTCTTTCAATAGAAGAAATATGGGTCAATTATTATTTATACAATATATTAGTTGAATAGCTCAATTGAAATGGTTGTGAATTTCTTTCCTTTATGCGAGTTACATTATTTTAACGGTTAACATCACCAATGCTTTAATTTTCAAGAGTTAGCATTGTCTCATATTATACAACTAAATGTGACAAATTCACGTTAATGAAACAACTAGCACGTGAAGGAGTATTACACAACTTTGAATTAAAATTAGTTGGCTTCAATATTAGAATAGTTTAGATAAATATGACTAAATTCCTAGATAAGATCATAGAAGTAGGTTTTTTATGCACTGTGCGACGAAAAGACTAAATGGGTGGATCATTTCTGTACTGAACAAGGGAGCCACTGTCGTGGCGGTAGTCCCTGCCAGGGTCTGCCATAACAAACAGCAAGCAACACTTGACCTTCATGCTGGTGAGATATCGCATGAGGCGGACGTGTGCCGAGAGTTCGATGCGAAAGCAGATTGTGACCGAGCGAGCGGTGGTTCAGTAGGTTGAATCGAGCGCCCAAGTTTGGTCAATGGAATGAATGAATTCCTCCATCTCTTAACAAGAGCCTAAATCAAGCCCTTAGAGTGGATTTGAAAAGATCAAGAAATCAAATTCAGGTAATATCTTCAACGGCTACTCCATTTCTAAGATTTTTGCTTTTGGGCTTCCATTTCAGCTTGCAGCAGCAAGGAGAAAAATGTTAAGGTTTTATTTTTCATAATTGAAAGTTGGAAAAGTTTTATGTAGTAATTGAAATGTTTAGATTAGAGTATTGTTTATGTAAACATTTTATGTTAATAAAAATATTCTGTTTCATTCTATTGAAATGTTTATATTCAGATTTAAGTTTTACAGGTTTTTAATATAGAGTCAATTCAATATTATATCCAGAGACTTCAAATTTTTTTGCGGTTTTAAATATACTACATCCTTAACCATTAAACCAACGTATAATTATTTTAACACATAAATTAATTAGTTAATTACTATAAAAATACAAAAGAAATATAATATTTCAAGTAAGGTTATGGTATATATATTAGATAATTAACACTGTTTTTGGTTCAGAACTTTTCTCATTTATAAATTTAGATAAACTTTTTAAAAGAGAACCATTAAACCAACGTATAATTATTTTAACACATAAATTAATTAATTAATTACTATAAAAATACAAAAGAAATATAATATTTCAAGTAAGGTTATGGTATATATATTAGATAATTAACATTGTTTTTGGTTAACTTTTTTAAAGAGACGTAATATTTATATATTTAAAATTTTATTTTTACTACAAGTAATTCGCTTCACTTGCACACAAAATGCAATATTAGATATTTAGATAAACTTTTTTAAAGAGACATAATATTTATATATTTAAAATTTTATTTTTACTACAAGTAATTCGCTTCAGTTGCACACAAAATGCAATATTAGTTTTGAATCACATCGATCCCCTTCACTCACATGAGCACACAAAATGCAATATTAGTTTTGAATCACATCGATCCCCTTCACTCTTGTAATTAGCTTCACTTGCACACAAAATGCAATATTTGTTTTGAATCACATCGATCCCCTTCACTCTTGTAATTCGCTTCACTTGCACACAAAATGCAATATTAGTTTTGAATCACATCGATCCCCTTCACTCTTGTAATTCGCTTCACTTGCACACAAAATGCAATATTAGTTTTGAATCACATCGATCCCCTTCACTCACATGAGCACACAAAATGCAATATTAATTTTGAATTAGATGGATCCCATTCACTCACATGATAGAATTAATGAGTGTGACTAGGATAGGTGATTGGGAAGTAATTGAAAAAAGGACCAGGATAGTCGATTGAGAAGTAATTAAAAAAGGTAAAACAAAATATTTCAGATTTGTTACCAGGATCTTTGATTGGAAAGTAATTCAAAAGTGGGCAAAAGAAAATATTTCAGATTTTTACTTTGCCGAGTTAGTGTGATACATGAATCTTATTTAAGATTTTTACTTTGCTGAGCTATTGTGATACATGAATTTTTCACTTTTCACTTTTTCCAATGATGGATGTGAAAGAACTGAATTTGCATGTTTTATGTTCTCATAATCTTTTTTAAAGATTTGGCTTTCAAATTTATTCATTATATGCCTTTTGTCAGAATTTATCCATTCTATTTTATTTTCCATTTAAAAAAAACCTTTAGTGTTTAATCTATATGTTTAAATGATAGCTTTGCAAATTTTAAAAATAATTTAGAATTTAATGAAAAATAAAGCGATCAATTTTTTGCAATTAGTTTAATTTTAAAAATACAACTAATCTTTTAATCTTTATACACGGTGAGAAAGCAATAATATATACAATGCTCATATTGAGCTTTGCAACTTCATAAACAGGATTCCACGCTTCAAACATAGAAATATACACTTTAAATCAATCCCTCTGAAATTTCAGAATCATTAAACGGTATTGCATTGGAGATGTCTCATTTCTCCCCCATCTATCAGACCGGGCAACAGCAAAGCAAACCATTACTTTACTTCCTCTACCATGCCGGACATTACAATTGGATTAAGGATAGCCCAAGTGCACTGGATGCATTCGATATAGATATTAATCGGAATTTGATAGACATGAGTGCATTCAAATAATTGACTTTGATCGATTTTGACATATTTCTTAGTTAAATTTCAAAATTTGATACTAACGCCACAATTGAAATTCG